>JAASGT010000440.1:0-25325 GCA_023334315.1 Globisporangium alternatum | reverse complement strand
TTCATACTGAAAGCAAGATGTTTTGATTATTTTATGTATTCTAATTACTACCAATCACAAGATGCAAATGTAGAGCTTACTGTCCAATCACCACCTGCGTTCTCGCTTGTCAATAAACACCCAAAATCGGGGTTGTATGTTATTATTTGGGTTGAAACATATAACCCGTCTTCCAGGGTGAACGATCAATCGTGTTGAACCGCGCGTGCGGGATCCCAAGCGCCGCCATCAGCCCTCATCGACACTCTCTCTGTCCACGGACGCCGAGCCGCCCAGCATCCACTCACTGCCTTCCCTCCGCTCAGCAGCCCATCGACCGGTCGATCGATCGATCGATCGGAGAAAAGGTGGCGACCGTGGCGGACAACAACGAGCCGCACCGCCAGCCGTCGCCTTCAACCATGGACGCGGTTGAGTCCGAGACCGATGGCAGCGACCCAATGCAACTGCTGATCGTGAACCGGCACGAGAACCGCGAGGCATTCACACGCTACCGGCTGCAGGAGACGCTCATGCTCATGGGCTGCCGACCCAAGGATGCCGTCGCCGTCACGAAGGAGGTGTTTAGCGTCTTTGACAAGTACGTGGCTACGCATGTGTCTTCGTTGACTGCCGCTGCTGCTGGGGATTTTTCTATTGCAGACGCGAGCGAGACCGCTGCTGCTATGATAAGCAGTCGCAGTGGCGATAGTAAAGAGGCGGCCTCGGCGGAGACCACAGACAGCGCGGGGGGAGACCCGTCAGCCAACAGCAAGAAAAAAGATGCGGAAGATCCGGTGTCGTTCGCACTACCCTGGCACTACCTGCACCAGTGCATCTACTCGTCGCTCGCGCGCCTGGACTACACCAAGCCGCACCACTTGTTGGACTTCCAGGTTGCCAAGGAGATCACGCAGCGCAACCAGTCGTTCGTGGTGCTGTTGGGCGGCACGTCCGGCACGGGCAAGTCGACGCTGGCGTCGCTCTTGGCGGCGCGTCTACGGCTCACGACCGTACTGCCGACCGACTCGGTGCGCCACATCTTGCGCGCGTTCACTTCAAAGGACGAGAACCCGTGCGCATTTGTCTCGACGTACCAGGCGGGCGACGCGCTTACGGCGGACGAGATCGAGGAGCTCTCGGTGGCCACCGACGGTGTCATGTCGGCGAACCGGCTGCACAAGCGCAAGGTGCTGCGCGGCTACAAGTTGCAGAGTGAGGTGGTGCTGGAGAAGCTCGACAAGGTGTTGACGATGTTCGAGAAGCGCAAGCAATCGCTCGTGGTCGAGGGCGTGCATTTGAATACGGACCAGATGATGGAGCTCGTGCGGCGCCACCCGAACTGCGTGCCGTTCATGATCTACATCAGCAACGAGCTCAAGCACCGCGAGCGCTTCGCCGTGCGTGCGCGCCACATGACGATCGACCCGCAGGAAAACAAGTACATCAAGTACTTTGACAACATCCGCATTATCCAGCGTCACCTGTGCAAGCACGCGGACAAGTATCTGATCCCGAAGATCGACAACACAAACGTGGACCGCAGTATCGCGACGATCCAGTCCACGCTCATCCGCGTGCTGCGCAAGATGGACCGCGGCGAGAGGGTCTTCGACGAGAAGATCAACAAGATGGTGCTGCTCTCGCGCGAGCACGAGAACTCGATCAAGAAGGCTTGGTCCAGCAAGGGTGTGCGCAAGGCCATGCGGCCGCTCATTAAGCAGAAAGTGTCTAAGCGCCTGCTACTGCGCCGCCTGCTGGCCGAGCAGTCCACGGGCGTCTTCGGCGCCACGCATCACGGCGAGGACTCCTCGAGCAGCGACGAAGATGCGCGTCACGCCGACGACGAGCACAATGGAGAAGAAGAGGACGACGAGGACGAGCAAACGACGGTCGTCGGTAGCTTGTTCAGCGGCACGACGTCGCGCGACCACGCGGCGACCGCGGGCCAAGGAGCGTCGTCGCAGAGACGCGTGTTTCTCGACGAGATCGAAGAGCATACGGCCGGCAGCAGCGACAATGCCAAGATGATGCGGTCGCTGTCCACTGCGATCCGCCAGGCCGCACTATGGCGCGCGAGCCAGCCGCTGAGCAACTACGCTGACTGGGAGTCCTTCGCACCGCCGCGCAGCCCCGAAGTGACGTTCTCCGACGTCATCGAAAGCATCCAGGCTGCGCCAGGCTTTACGGAGATGCGGCAGAAGTGGAAGTTCGAAGAGCGCCGCAAGTCGTGGATGGCAGGGGATCCAACGCCGTCATCGCATCACCAGATGCAGCACCACCACTCAAGCGACGAACTCAAGAGCACCGTCGAGTCGGCCATGCCCTTCAAGACCTACTCGCAGAGCCGCACGACGGCCGAGGCGATCCAGCAGCTGCAGAGGTACCACCAGCAGGAGCCCGAGAACAAGTTCGCGCAGAGCCAGCAGCACTTGCCACCTACGGCGGTGGGCCGGCGCTCGCGGACAGCCGCGCGCCGCGTGCAGTCGCTGCCGCCGGATGCGCTGGACATCTCGGGCGTGGACTTTGACCTCGACAGCATCTCGGTCGCCGACCCGAACGACGACGACCGGGTCTCGCTCACGTCCTCCCAGCGCGATGAATGTAAGTCTTTGGTATGCGTGGCATGACTTTCGATGAGCTCATCGGAATTGGTTAGTAACTGTGTATGATGATGTCACTTGTCATGTTACTCACAGGCATATCCCCACTGGAGCAGAGTCTTGACGACACGGATAGCCACTTCGAAGTGAGTTCGCAGAGCTCGGTGGAGTAGTGAGTATGAAGGCGAAGTGATGCATTACCCCCCCCCTTTCTCCTCGTCCTCGTAGTAGATCTAACCTGTACATCAATCAATACGCTTCCAGTGAACCAAGCACAAGCACATTAACGCAACGACGATGCCAACCATGAAATCATGTAAAGCTCTCTCTATTGTCATTACTGTTGCTTGCGATTCTTCATCGTCTCTTCGCTAGACGCCTCAGCTGCTGCGACATGCGCTTCTGCCTGCGTGAAGGCAAGGTACTTGAGATACGAGAACGAGTACGCGCCGATGAACGAGAGCACGACACCCGCGACGTTGCTCAGGCGGATCTGCGCGTCTGGGAAGAAGAGGAAGCCGCACACGGTGGACACCAGGTCCTTGATGTTCCCCGTGACCGACGTCGCGAGCGCCGAGTTGTGCAGCGTGCAGATGAAGATTGAGAACTGGTAGAGCACACATACGCAGCACATGACGCCCGCGATGGCCAGGAAGCGAGCGTCGAAGAGGTGCGGGAACGCCAGCACCGTGTCAAACTCGAGCTGGAACGCTAGGAACGAGCAGATGATCGAGCCGGCCGTGCTATTGAGCAGCACAAGCTCCATGGACGACAGGGCGCTCTCCTTCGAGAACGTGAGGCTGCATGCGCTGCAGAGGTTTTGAAGGAGCACGAGCGCGTACCCCGCGAGCTCCGACGTCGCGTCGGTGCTGCCTGCGAGGATGCTTCCGAGCGTGCTTACTGGTTTCAATAGGGAACAATGCGATTAGAACAGGGCTGTGCACGAGTCAAAGCAATAGTACGTGAACTCTTGGCTTACGTAGAAGAGCGAGCTTGACGCTGGTGGACAATTCCTGATCAGTTTGGAAATATTACGTGGACAGTTGTGGATCAGAGTGCCCACACCGAATGCTTGTAAATAGAACCCATGCCACTCACCTTGCGCAGCACGAGCCATTCGATCATCATGACCTTGATCGTCGTGAGTCGCCGCAGCACCAAGTACCTGTCGTTGTACATACCAATAGTCATCACCAAGTCATATTCAGAGCATCACGAGGAAGCGTGACGACATGTGCTTACATGGGCATGTTCACCACGCGCATGCTCGCAAACCCGAGGATCATGTTGCCGACGTGGAGCGTGACCAGCGGCAGCATCACCTTGATCACATACGAAAGCTTCGGCAACTTCCATGATGCAGTGACTCTCGTCTTCTCGTCCGATAAACACACGCTCGATGATGGCAATGGAGCTTCCACGCTGGCGTGTTTGCGCCAGAGCGACTGGACGCCAAGGAGCGCGAGGACGCTCACCATCGTGAACGTGTTCTGGATCGCGCCAAGCGCGTACAGCGCGCGCCACTGGTATGTCGTGAGCAGGATCTTGGTGAGTATGTTCATCGCGAACGCGCAGCAGAAGTAGAGCGCACAGGGCCAGAGAGCGGCGAGCAGCGTCGTCGCCGCCTGCTCATCCTGCTGCAGTGCTTTCGTTCTTTGATCGCGAGGGACGCTGGCAGTGGATACAACTGGCGGTGATGTAGCACCAATCGTGGTAGCAGTGCTGTGGCTCTTGTGGATCGCGCACATGGCTACTAGTGGAGCTCTGGAGGTGGGCAGAGCAAGCACTTCAGAGCGCTTCTTTGTTGTAGCCGCTCATTGTGTTGTCTTTTCAAGCTTCACACTTCGCTTAGGTTCGAAATCAGTCATCGAACTTTAGCGAAAATATTTCGTTTTTCCATTCAGCTAAGTACGATTTTAGCCAAACAGAATCCACTATTTTCAGCCAATCATCTTGACTCTGACAGATGACAGCGAGTTGATCACCTGTTAAGCAGACAAGCGTTGGGACAAAAATGGGGACAAATTGGAGCAGCGTCCCGGCGTCCAAGAATTTCGATGCTGGCTGGTGAGTTTTCCAGCCTGTCTTTCGCTCTTGGTACAGAGATCCGTTCAATAATGTGGCGGACGATCTTCAAGTCTGCTTGCCTGATCGCCATCAAGCAAAGCAAAGATGGCGTGCCAATTCTAGCTTTGCGAAAACCTCAAGAGAACCCTTAATAAACGCTACTCGTCATAAAAACATCACCTCGTTTGATAAACAGGGTATACAAAGCATAAAGCCTATAATAGCAGTAATGCATAAATCATTTTAAGTAACAAGCTGCTCAAATCAACATTACAGGCGCGTAAACACCTGCTATGATTGCAAAACTGACACGTAAAATGGGCATTTGCGAGGGACTCTAATAAGTCGCGACTGTGACTGAGCAGAGCACAAGAAGGGCGCACAAGAAGGGCCGGAAGTGAAGAAAGGAATTGAGGCTGTCGAACGCAATCGCTCGAAAAGCTATTTTCGATTTTTGCAGCAAAATACCAAAACTGAAAGCCAAAATCCGCTAGTGGAACCATACTGCCTAATCAGACAAGTCAACTTGACACCAGAAAAAGAAATCAACAATGGCCAAACTAGCACCAGAAAAAGAAATCGACAAGCGAAAATATCGAATGCGAAGCCACCAGCCAAAAGAGAGCACGGTCAAATCGATGGCCTTGCAGCTGGCTGCTGGGACACATTGCTTCCCGTTGGAAGCTTCCTGCTTTGAGCCTTCTTGCTTCTTGCTTTTGAACCTTCTTGCTTTTGAGCCTTCTTGCTTTTGAACCTTCTTGCTTTTAAGCCTTCCTTGTTGAGCACCTGAGAATCGTCGACCTCATGCTGCTTGTCCACAGCTCCTCGAACGTCACCAGTAGACAGACACCATTGCCTTTTTTCCCATAACGTTACTTTCATTACTTCAGTTTCACCAAATCTGATCATTTCGAAATGCGCGCGATGCCACATATCAATTTCGGGGGAGGATGGGATGGCGTTGCGGCGGATTCTGCACCTCGACGCCTTTTCTTTGTAACGCGACGTGGCAGGACCAGCAAGCATACGAGAAACAGAGACCGGCTGTTCAAAACTCAGTATAACTCACAGACCACGTTTTACAAAATTCAAATTCAAACTCATGAGCTCACATTTTGCACTGAATTCATGGGATACAAAATTCTTTAGGTTCAGATCAATCGGAGAAATCTGCTCAGCTTTATGACAGGTTTAGCGAGATCACAGGCGTGTCATTGTTGTCTAAAACTATCACTGGAAATCTACTATAACTGTTCAAGCCGTTCTTTTGCATTCTTTTGGGTAGTAATCTTTTCAAGGCAATCGTGAAACGATTATGCAACGGCAGCAAAAATGCTTCTTGCTTGAAATTCAGGTTTAAATTTGTCAATTTTCATTCACCAGATTACGGTACTCGCACCTATTCGAAGCGTTGAGGCTCCATATCCGTACTTAGTCGGAAACAAAAAGAGAACAGGTGCGAAACGAGCGGGCGAGCGAGCTGCGCCTCGCCAGACTCTCTCGCAGTGTGGAATTTGCGACGCGCAGAAGAAGACGACGAAGAAGGAAGAAGCTCTCGTTCTCCCTCTCTCTATCGACCGAATTAACAACAGACAGCAACCATGGCCGACCTTACGGTGCGTGTGCGCTGTATTCCCCCTACGTGCGGTGTGTCTGGCAGCAGCGAACGCTCATTATTCGATCGCGTGTTGTGTCTGTGTCTGTGCTTGTAGACGTGGAACATTGATGGCGAAGTGAAGCTCCGCATGGCGGAATCCGGCATGAGCGCGCTGCCGCCGAAGACCGTGGTGCAGGCGTTCAAGGAGGTGGTCGCGCGCCACCCAGAGGGCAAGGCGCTCCACCAGAAGGTCGACGGCGAATGGTGCGTTGTTGTTGTCGGATCGTATGTGATTACGTGACGACAGAAAGATCGCAATATTGACTTTTCCTTCTTTTGTTGCTTGCACGCAGGCAATCGTACACGTTCCAGCGCTACTACGACACGGTGTGCGCGTTCGCCAAGTCGCTCTTGGCCGTCGGCCTCGAGCGCTACGAGGGCGTGAGCATCATCGGTTTCAACTCGCCCGAGTGGGCGATCGCCGATGTCGGCGCGATCTTTGCTGGCGGTGTCGCTGCCGGTATCTACACGACCAACAACCCTCCTGCGTGCGAGTTCATCGCCAAGCACTCGGACTCGGCCGTCGTCGTGTGCGACGGTGTGACTCAGCTCGAGAAGTTTGTGTCCATTGAGAAGAACCTGCCAAAGCTCAAGGCGCTGATCATCTACAACGCGCCCGTGCCAGCTGGTCTCCAGTGCAAGGTGCCAGTGTACGCCTTTGACGACTTCTTGAAGCTCGGCAAGGACGTGCCCCAGGAGAAGCTCACCGAGCGCATGGACGCCCAGAAGCCGGGCAACTGCTGCACGCTCATCTACACGTCCGGCACGACCGGCGACCCGAAGGCCGTCATGATCTCGCACGACAATATGGTCTGGACGATCTTGAGTGTCGTGAGCATGATCAAGCGCCACTACGGCGTGCAGATGTCGAACAGCGACCGTCTCGTGAGTTTCCTGCCAATGTCGCACATTGCCGCGCAGCTCATTGACATCATGCTGCCAGTGGTGTGCGGTCTGCAGAGCTTCTTTGCGCAGCCGGATGCGCTCAAGGGTTCGCTCGGCGTGACGCTCAAGGAAGTGCGCCCAACGTTCTTCCTCGGTGTGCCTCGCGTGTGGGAGAAAATCGCCGAGAAGATGTGGTCGATCTCGGCGGAAACGACCGGCATCAAGAAGCGCATCGCCACCTACGCGAAGGACAAGGCCGCGCAGAAGACCGAGATGGCGCAGTACGGCAAGTCGGGCGGCGCTCCGTGCGGATTCGGTATCGCGAACGCGTTGGTGTTGAGCCGTATCAAGGAGGCGCTTGGTCTCGACCAATGCATCGCTTGCTTCAGCGGTGCCGCGCCAATCAGTCGCGAAGTTGTCGAGTACTTTGGCTCGCTCGACATCCCACTCTACGAGTTCTTCGGCCAGAGTGAGGCCACTGGTCCACAGACGGTCTGCATGCGCGGCATGTGGAAGATCGGCACCTGCGGTGTCTCAATTGATGGCTCGACGACGAAGATCGTCCCTGGAACCGACGAGCTGATCTTCAGCGGCCGCAACATCATGATGGGGTACATGAAGGGCGAGCAGGCAACGAAGGATACGATCGACGAGGACGGCTACTTGCACTCTGGCGACTGCGGCAAGCTCGACGAAGACGGCTTCATGACGATCACGGGTCGCATCAAGGAGCTGATCATCACGGCTGGTGGCGAGAACGTGCCACCAATTCTTATCGAAGACAACCTCAAGGAGGAGATCCAGATGCTCTCGAATGCGATGGTCATCGGTGACCGCCGAAAGTTCCTCACGGTGCTCTTCACGCTCCGTGTGACGGCCGACTCGGAAGGTGTGCCAACCAACAAGCTCGACCCGAAGGCACTGGCGATTTGCAGTGAGATTGGCAGCTCGGCGACGACTGTGGCGGAGGCGAAGGAGTGCGCGAAGGTCAAGGAGTACCTGGAGAAGGGCGTGAAGCGCGCGAACTCTCGCGCCACGTCGCGTGCGCAGAACATCGGCAAGTACAAGATCCTGGACACGGACTTCTCGATCCACGGCGGCGAGCTCACCCCAACGCTGAAGCTCAAGCGCAAGATCGTGCTGGAGAAGTACGACTCGATCATCGAGGAGCTGTACGCGTAAGTGCGTGACGAATGAAGGGAAGGAAGGAGATGCGAGCAGCTCGTTAAGATCTGGTTTGGTGTCTCTGCATTTCTCTGCTACCGGTAGGTCTTTGATTTTTCTTTCATTAACTTACAGAACGTCGTCACCTTTGTATTTCTGCATTTGTACGTAAAAAATGGTTTTCGAAATTGGTTGCCTCATGAAGACAAGTTCTCGTTGTCGTCTTCGTATTGTTGGTGCTCGCGGCTGCTGGTGTCCGCGTAGAGTGCTCGCTCCTGGTGCTGGTACGTGAAGCTCAGTACATCGATGGCGTCGCCGCGATGGAGCTCCACGCGCCCCGTGCGCACCGGGTCGAGCTCGTCAAACCCGCAGAGCAGCGTGCAGCGCGCGCTCTTGCTCTTCACGTTGCTCGTGAGGTGGAGAGTGATCTGGCTGTCCAGTTGCTGCTGCTTGCGGCTGTTGCCAGAGCTGGTAGCCAAGTTGTAGAGCGCAGCGACGAGCAGGATGCCTCCACAGAAGACCAGAGCGTGGTTGATGCTCAGGTCCAACGCCGACACTTTGTCTGCGTATGTGATGAAATAGCAGAACGTCACTATCACGTCTCTGGTACTTTGAAGTAATATAAACGCACTCCTGGAAATCGGCTCAACGACGTACCGACAAGACGTGCGAACGCGAGCCGCAGGTTCTTCGCTCCTGAGATTGACAGCAGTGCCACCATTAGCAAGCATCTTCTCACAGTAAAAGTGCTCTCTGTCAATTGAATGGAGCGGATGGACGTACCGACAACGTACTTGAGCACGTACACGACGCCTCTTGCATCGATGCCGAGCTGGTTCATTGGCCCCCGCGGGCACGAAAAGGACGAGTTCAGCAGCGCGACGTTCGCGAGCAGGTTGAACAAACTGAGCGCCACGAGCACCCACTTGCGCAGCGCAGCGTGCATCTTCAATGCCAAGTGCTTGAGCGGCTGTATCTTGTGTGATGGATGGTTGGTGCCACTGAGAGTGAGACTGCGACCAGGCAATTGACGTGACGGTTGATAACAAGTTGCGTATTGTACGACAACGCAGGCATGATGATGATTATGAATAGACAGAGAAGCAGAATTGAGCCGCATGCTCTTTAGATTTGCGTTACTTACGTGGTGAGTCCCCAGCTCATTTGCACAGTCGATCCATCCTACGGGGTCTGTGTGGCTGTTCACTTGCGTGTGTACTTGTAACAGACAGTTAGTTAGTCGCGCTTGGCCTTCTGGCGCGCGAGCAGGAGCTTCAAGTGCTGCTCCTGGAGCTCGTTGTTCTTCTGGATCGCGTTGTACACGGCCATGAGCATGATCACCACCGCCATCATCAGCACGTGCGATAGGTTGAACTTGAACGCCGACGCCTTGCCTACACACAGCATTCCACACAACCGAAAAATGTCAGCATGCAGCCACCGTTAAGGGTGACTAAGCGTGGCATTGTCCTTACCGAGAACTTGCTCGAGCGCATACTTGAGGTTGTTCACGTCTTCAGTCATCAGCGAGAGTTAAACATGAGCAGCAGGAAGTGAATGTGAGCAATATCACGAGCGGGCTCTCATAAAGATCAACTGCACTATGGAGGACGTACATGGTCGCAGGGTCTGCACAATCGGGATCGTCATGTAGTCCTTGAGTCCTATGTAAGCACACACGCATACATCCAAGTAACAAGTCAAACAAAAGTGCGTCAGTCGATCACTTCGCCTGCGTCATGACACCAGCATCAATCATTCGACAACGACGACAAGCATACCAGTGGAGAGGAAGCGGAAGAGATTCTGGAAGTTGAAGAGCGCGACGCCAGACACGACGAGCACGATGGGCGGCAGCAGCACCAGTTGCGGTAGACTCACGTTCATTAGCACCATCTTGCTTGCTTTGGGATCTCGAACTGGTCGGGCTTTGAAGGGTACGTCATCGCAGGTCACTAAGATGATGGCAATGGACGTGATATGTCACTCTAACGAGGTAAAGTCGACACGTGTGCGTCTCGAGCCAATCCGAGAATAGAGCACTTCGTGGACCAATCAGAGCACTTCATTTCGATCCGATCAGATCTGATAATTATCGACGCATTTGGACACCAGCTCAGATGGCAAGGACGATCATGGAGCACGACGCCATCGGTGTGCTCGGCTACTGCCTAAAGCAGTTTCTACTGCACCCCGAGCTCTATACACACACAGCAAGTGAAGAGTCACGCGATGGTGATCGGTGGCGGTGGCTCCAACATCCTGCGCGGCGGCAAGCGCACATACGACTGCACGACGCTCGTGGGTAACTTCGTCGAAGAGACGTACCGCCCGAATGCCGTCACGCAGCACTGGGACGGCGGCGCCAAGTACGAGACGAACACGCGCGACCAGATGCTCAACGGTGTGAGAATCAAGCGGCATGAGTTCGGCGGCGGGCTCAAGCGACCGGACGACCCAAAGTACGACTACCACCAGATCGTTGGCGCGGACAAGACGCGCAGCGCCTCGACGTGGATCTCGCTCGCGCAGTCGACGCTCAACAACTCTGCAACGGTGTGCAGCATGCACGCTTAACCTTGATCATACTGCACACGGCTGACTATTCGATACTGATCTTCTGCTTCATTTGCTTGCTTGTGTCATAGCCGACAGAGTTCGCCGCGCCGCGCGAGATGAAAGGGCGTCGCATGCCAGAGGACGAACTTGACAAGCACCGCAAGCGCTGGACGAACGAGTGCGACGAGCTCGTGAGAGCGCGCTACGTGACCGAGAGCTCGGCGACGCAGGATGCCTGCGTGAACGAGCGCTTTCGGAAAATGCTCACGCGGCCCACGCAAGTGTCGTACAAGTGATAGATCACTCGCAATATGTATAAGGCTCTCCATGAGGTTCACACTCACCAAGGAGGTCCCCTTTATAAGGCACAGCGAATGAAGACAGACTTCTGGGTCGAACTTGCGCGATTGAAATTCGACGGAGCCGGTTGGTTAGTGCCGTTCGCTCTTTGCTTCTTGGTCGATAGGGTGGCAGGTTCGCGTTTAAGCGGCTATCTCTACCAGACATGATGGACGATTCCCCTCTTTCTATGCGTCCTACTTGACGCACTGGTTCTTCTCTCTACATGACACAACACACAGCAGCCACACACCCAGTCAGTCAGCCAGTCTTCATTGCACCTCTATATAACACACCAGCAGCAAGCACAACGAGACTCACGTTCTCAAATCGATGACCATGACGCAGATGTTGTCTAAGCTGCCGCGCGCGTACGCCTCGTCCATAATGTGCTTGGCCGCGTCCTGCACGTCGTCCGTGTGCTTCATCGCGATCTCCGCGGCGTCCTCGTTCGTGATCGTGTCCCACACGCCGTCGCTCGCGACCACCAGGAACCAGTCGTTGCGCGCGCGCGTATGCTGCTTCACTTCGGGCTCGGCGATCACGAACGGCTTGAGCATGCGATCGCCGATCGCGCGCGACACGGCGAGGATACCTTCGACGCGCCAGACGCCCCAGAACACCACCGAGCCGCCCAGGTCTTGCACGCGCTTGCGCTCGTCCGGCCGGTTCGGCTTGTGGTCGGACGTCAGCGCCGTCACCTTGCCGCTGCTGTGCACGAGGATCGCGCGCGAGTCGCCCGCGTGCGCCACGTAGATGCTGTCACCCTGCGTCACCACGACCACGGCGGTCGTGCCGTCCTCCGAGTTCTTTCGGTTCGCAATCTGCAGGTACTGTTGTAGATAGATACAGCCAGCCAGTCATGCGTGGGTTTGTGAGCATGACGATGACCTCAATGGCTGGACAAGGCAATGCATAATGCGCAATGCAATGCGTACCTCGTGGTCCGTTCGCAGGAAGCCCTTCTTCAACGCAGCGACCGGGTCTTTCGCGAACGTCGGCTCGCGGATTACATTCTGGCACATGGCTTGCACGCAGTAGCTACGCAATGAATGCATGCGAGACACATGATGACACGTGATCAGTGAATCTGACTGTGTTCACAGACAGCATTGGATCAAGCAAAAAGAATCAGTACTTACTTGGCGGCACCTTCACCGCCGTGGCCGTCGAACACACCGTAGAACGATTGCGACGAGTCGCCGTTGAGATCTGCGACAGCGACGTGACGGTCCTCCATGTACGGGCGTCGTCCCTATACCGATAATGGATGACCACAATGCGTCAGGTGGGCCATCACTATTGGCGCTAGACAGGGAAAGAGAGATGATGAGCTAAGCGTACCTGCATCTGCGAGACGCCGTAGCGGTAGTGCACGTTCGGGTTCGTCGGTGGACACATCTGCAGCTCAAACGGTGTCAGGTTCGATCTATAGACACACGCACGGCTTCCTCGTCAGCAATAGGACTTATAGAGCAACCAAAATGCACACATAGAACGCAATTTGGCATGCACGTACCGCCAGGACGCGAC
This sequence comes from Globisporangium alternatum, assembly GCA_023334315.1. NCBI lineage: Eukaryota > Oomycota > Peronosporomycetes > Pythiales > Pythiaceae > Globisporangium > Globisporangium alternatum. Next base: position 12,539 of record JAASGT010000440.1, on the reverse strand, counting down.
TACCACCTTGAGGAACCCGAGCACGAGCACGCAGAGCAGCGCCTGACTCACAAAGCTCTCGCGCACCATTCGCGCCATCGTCTGCATGAAGTCCAGGTTGAGCACTGTTGCCATGACCTTCCGCACGCAGCCAGTGATGGAGACAGTGGCGTGGAGGGGCGATGGGGGGAGGGCGATGTGTGGCAATCGAGAGAGGCGGCGTCACGCGCGACTTGCTCTTCTCGCTTGCTTCTTGCGGTATGGTCGGTCTTCTTGTTGGGAGCTTTTCGAAAAGTGTGTTCACCAAGCCAAAAAGCGCAAATGCAAGCAGCTTTTCAGCCAATCACGGATTTAAATATGCCATAGCGACATGTTTTAGACCAACCACAGAGCATTTTAGACGCTGACTCCTTTTTCGGGGCTGTGGCAGACGAGGGACCATGAACAAGCAACGGCGCGTCGTCGGCTGTCTCTTTGTCACAGACGGAACAGCCAGACGTGAGGACCATTCGACCACGATGCTGGCCCAATGCGGTATGCAATGGGCTCTCTCTCTCTCCATCATGCGCGCTTTCTGACGAACTACAGGCGGTTAACACACGCATAGTCAGCCGAGGATCTCATCGCCGTACGTGAGTACGAGCTCGTGGTCGCGGTCGACGAAGAGCGAGCCGACCGTGAGCTTCGGCAGCAGTGTCTGCGCACGGTCGTTCAGCAAGAACGTCGATAAGCGCGCATTCTCGACTGTGCAGAGGATTGCAGGTTGCGGCATGCGCAGAAAATACCTGTGCGTTCAATTGAGGACAGCGCATTACATGAGGTGAGCTCCTGGCGGTGGCACTTGTCAATACAGTGAAGAGCTGGCAACGAATGGAGACGTACCGCTGCGCGTAGATGCTGTAGCCAGACGCCGATGCGAACACGCCAATAACGTTTGAGGGGAAGAAGCTCAGCACGCCATGGAACTCGCGCAGCGCCTGCACACCCACGGGCTTGCTCTCGTTCTTGCACTGCGTCACGACCTCCACCTCCAGGTCGGGAAGTCTCCAGACACCCTGGACATCAGGCAGAGTGCTCAGCGTCCATACTCAAGTGGACAGTATGGAGATCATAACATAGCGCACATACCCGGTGATCGATACCGCCGTCGTTCGACATCTGCGTGGCGTGCAAGTCGCACTGGAACGTGCGCATGAGCACGACGACCTGCTCCTCAAAGTCCAGTCCCTTGAGGCGCCGCGCAGCCGCGTCTGACACCAGCGCCGCCGTAGACGAAACATCAAGTGCTTGCGAGAAGCATCGTTTGGATGAGAACAGCACCGTCGAGTGCTGCGTGGCCACGGGCCGTCGCCACCACGTCGCGCCGAGACGCATAGCTCCACCACACGCTGCTGCGGCCATAAGTATTGTCGTCTGGCACAGCTAAGGATTGGCATCAAACCAATGGTGAAAATTTCACTTTTCCTTTAATCTCATTAATCATGTGAAAAACCTTACACTTCCATACAAAAATGATAAAAAAGTGGCGAAAGTATGGTTTGTCCTTACAATAGCGATCTCCACACAAAAGGCAAGCCATACTTTCGCCACTTTTTTATCATTTTGTATGGAAACTTCTCCCCCAATAGTAGCCATTTGAATTTTTACGATATTTAATGGACTTTCACCAAATATCCGATAAAGTACGAATATTTTTTTGCCACCCCGTCCTTTTATTTGAGACCAATACAGTACATGTTTTCCCTTTGTGTTATTTTCGATACAAAAAGGCAAATGATCTGTTCGATCTGTGGATGCATTAGCGAAGATGCCAACCAAGACGGCCACGAAGGGACGCGCGCGCAAGAAACAAAGCGTGAACGAGCAGGCGGATGAGATGCTCGCGGCTGGGCTCACTCCAGCAGTGGTGTCGAAGCAACTCAAGAACAAAATCAGCGCAGACGCTCTCCGCAAGCGCGTCAAAAGAGCGAAAGCGAGAGCTGATCCGAGCGTCCCGCCTGTGCGCCGACAGGGACGTCCAGCGAAGCTCACTGCGGCGATGAAAGAGGATCTGGTCGCGTGGGCACATGAACACCGGCAGTCAGCAAAAGCGCTCGCCGAGCGTCTGGCAGCCAAGTACGAGATGAAGACAACTGTGTCGAGGAAGACCATTTATAGAGCGCTTGACGTCCCGCCGATGGATGGCCAGCAGACTCGGAGACACGCTGAAAAAACGCTCGTCGAGTCTAGGGACTCATAGCGGTGTAGAAGTCTTTGATGCGAGCGCCATCATTCGACCAGAACATGCGCTTGAGACCCAATGGATACCGACAGTGGCTACAATGTATGAAACTACGTGATTAGGAGCACGCACACAGTCAATACATACCGAAAACTCATTCGTGACTGCTTAAGCCACAGTCGTCAGCCGCCACAGTTGCTTGCAGCACGTTTGCGCTCCTGGATAAGCACGCGCGAGCGAGGTCCGTGTGCCGATGGTCTCGTCCTTGGGTCGATCAACTTGGGCCGATCGAAGAGCCCGTCTGGATAAACACAAGCACGCGTGGCTGCTCCTTCTGCAAACATACGAGCGGCAGCGTTTGGGCGCTCCAGGAAGTCCACTATGCGAAGTGCACCGAAAGGGTTACGAAAGAGAGATGGAGTTCGGCAGTCTGATAGTGTTGTAGAAATGTCCATTCATGTTCACTCGACCACGGTACAGCAGTGAACGAAGACGCGATCGTACGAGCTCCAGCACAGGAGTGAGCTGTAGCAAGGGTCCCGAGCGGCACGTTGGCGCCCGGGAAGCGCAAACGCCATCGTACTTGGGAGTTGTCCGATGCGCCGTACTCAGAAACAACACGTGGTCCACACCAAATAGTCCTTTATTCAAGGCCGAGACAGTACGTATTTCTCATTTGTGTTTTTTCGCCGCCGGTTCGCGCGCGCTTTTTCCGATACAAAAAGGAAAACGACCAAGCGCCAAGCCACCATCTTCTCTCTCGTCCGTCACACGCTCTACGCGTGCGTGCTGTGTGAGAACTGCTCATTGCTCCAATAGACAGGTCGATAGACAGACAGGAAAAAGGACAGGCTGCGCACATGACGACGCAGTCCAACGGGTCGCCGTTCAGCAACGGCGGCATGGACTCGACGAACACGACGCCGACGAGCCAAGGTGGCACCGGCCACCAGCAGAACAGCAATGCGGGCGGCACGAGCTCGACACTGCTGCGCGAGCACCAAGCCGAGTTCGAGCGCCTGAAGATCGACTCGTTCAACCAGGCGCTGCGCATCAACTTCCTCGAAGAGCGGCTGCTGCGCTACAAGCACGGTACGGCCTTCGAGTCCGAGGACCTCGAGAACGAGGTCTTCCAGATGCGCATCTCGCTGCAGGAGCGTGAGAACGAGCTCAAGCACAAGTCACTCACGATCGTGCGCGCGACCGAGTACATGAAGTCGCTGCAGGACCAGCTCAAGGACGCGAGCACGGAGATCGAGAGGTTGCGTGCGCAGCTCCAACAGCAGCAGCCCGCCGCCGTCAACAACACCGCCAACAGTGAGCTCGCGGCCCAGTTCCGCGTCGAGCTGCAGCACGCGCACGAACGCGACCAGAGCCAGCGTAAGCGCATTCAGGAGCTCGAGGAGGAGCTCGGCAACCACCAGGACACGGTCGCGAGCATGACCGCCAAGCATCACGAGCTACTCCAGTCGCACGCTGAGAAAGAGCGCGACATGGATCGAATGCGACAGGCGCTAAAGCAAGCCGAGTCGATTCACTCGAATGCGGGTATGGAGGTCGAGCAGTGGCGCTCACATGTCAAGCAGCGCGATGACGAGATCGCACGCCTGAAGGAGCAGTGCGAGAAGCTCAATCGCGAGAAGGAGCACGCCGATGCGCGCCACCAGAGCAAGCTCAAGCGCATGGAGGAGCAGCTGCAGGCGCAGTTCGAGCAGCTCAAGCGCGAGAGCGAGACGTATCGCACCGAGCACACACGCCTGCTGAAGGACTGCGAGAAGGCGCACTTTGATCGCGAGCGCGCGGTGATGGAAGCGGACGCGATGAAGCAGGAGAAAACGAGACTTGCGGCGGAGATGGAGCGACTCACAAAGGAGCTCGATCACGTCACGGGCGAAGGTGAGGCCCTCCGGCTCCAGAATGTCAAGCTCACGGCCACGTGTGAGCACAAGACGCAGACGTTGGCGAATTACAAGACCGAGCGCGAGAATGCGATGGAGAGTTTTCACAAACTCGAGAACGAACTGCGGCAGTGGCGCAATGTGTGCACCGAGCGCGAGATGACCATCAAGACGCTCGAGCACCGCGCCCAGCTCGCGGAGGACGAAGCAAAGCGCGTGACGACAAAGCTCGAGATGGTCGCAGCGCACACGCAGCAGTCGTCGAACGAGCGGCTCGTGTCGCTCGAGAAGGACCGTCATGCGGTGGAGCAGGACAACTTCCGTCTTCGCAAGGACCTGGCGACGCTGCAGCATGAGCTCGAGACGTTTGAGATGCGTTTCAAGGCGTGCGAGAAGCAGTTGAATGAAGAAAGTGCGAGAACGAGAGAGTTCCAGGAGCGACACGCGCAGTGCGAACATGAACTGCAGCAACGGACTCTGCAGCTGGAGGAGAGTGAGCATCGCCTGGCGGATGTGAGTGCGACAATGTCGACTAGCGAGCGCACGATTCTTCAGCAGCAGGAGGAGCTCGCGAACCGGTTCGCGGCTGAGAAGAACGAGCTCCTACAGGCGCTGCATGATGAGCAGGAGCACGCAGACTCACTGGAACGGAATATGGCGGAGCTTGAGGCGTCGAACGGAGCGCTCACGGAGGAGCTGCAGGCGGTCGAGCAGGAGTTGAGCGCAGTCGGAAGGCGGGATGTGCGAGCTGCCAGCGGTCACTCTATTGCGCCGCAGTTGAGAGAAGCGATCAAGTCCATCCAGAGGTACTGTCTAGCACTGTTGTGTGATAGTGAGTCATTCTCGTTTTCGAAAACTGACTGAACTCTCATGCCTGAACAGGGAATTCCAAGTGGAGTGTGCGACAATGGAGAAGCAGTGGCAGCAGCAGGCGGAGCTGATGGGCAAGCAGCTCGACCAGCTGTCCAACCAACTGCACTCGAGCCAGGGAAAGCTAGAGGTGCTCCAGCGCACGACCGTTCACGTCAAGGACGACAAGCAGGTTCGACAGTATGCTGTACCATTTAACGGTTATGGAGATGCGAGCTGGCTGCTAATCGTTTTGTTCTTGTCATGCCAACTAGGTTGCAGAGAGAACCTGGTCCATGCGCTACGAGAAGCTGCGCGTTGAGAAGGAAACTGAGCGACGAACACTGGAAGTAGAGCTGCGGGAGTTCCAGTCGAAGGTGACGAGGGCTGAAGCTGCGCTCACTCAAGCGAAAAGCGACCTGGAGTCGCTCTCTCGAGCCCGAGATGTACGTTCAGCCAGCCATTTCTCTCTTTTTGTCGACTAGCCGATGTTGTGTACTTACATCACTGTTCTACTTTGTCGTGTGCTGGATCACAGGGTTCGCGCGCTGACTTGGAGCGTGACTACCACGATCTGAAGGAAACCAATCGCTTGCTCTACGAAGATGTCCAGGAGCGTCGTCGCGCGGCTGAGCACGCCCGTAAGCAGTATATGAGCGCCGTGAAAGAGAACAAAGACCTGCTGGCTGCCGTTGACGTGTACAAGAACGCCGTCGCCGAGCGCGAGAAGGACATCGAGTACTACAAGGCGACGCTGATGAAGAACACGCAGCAGCTGCAGCGACGCGTGTCCATGGGCGAAGTGAAGCAGACTTTGCTGGAGCAGCTGGAACACACGCAGTACATGATCAACGAAACGTACAAACGCTGGTCGGAGAGCGAACTGGGCGGCGCAGTGCTGCCAAACATTAGCAACAACGACGAGGATGCGGCGGTGGTCGTGCACCTGGACGAGTATATCGGTCGTCTGGAGATCATCACGGAGCGCTGGAATGAGTTCATCAGCCAGTCGCGGGATCTGCAGCGGCGTTACGGTGACGCATGGCGGAATGTGGTGCAGGGCTTCGACAGAGAGCAGCGACCAGGTTGGGTGGACGACGTTGAGCGCAAGTCGGGTCGACTGCTGACCGAGTCGGTGCGCGTGTCGGAGGCGCTGCGGGAGGTCGTGGAGAACATTCTGAGCGTCATCCAGCGTGAGCGCAATGAGCGCAAGTCGTTCCGCAAGGAGCGTCTGGTGGTGGACGCACTCAAGCCCAGTGCCGATGTCAGCAAGCCAGCGAAGGACTGGTACCCGATGAGTCAGGACGCCTTTGACGGCGTTCACTACGAGAGTGCGAGTCGCAACCGCCGAGGCAGTGGCGGTGGAGTGAGCAACCAGCAGAGTCACGGTGTTGACGTGACGAAGAAGCGCGGCTCGCTGGTACCCTCGCGCGGCAGCTCAAGACGCTCGTCGGCCGCCAACACCACCACAGTCAATGGCACGACGACCTCCACTCGAACTGGCGCGCATGGCATCTACCGCAACTCGCTGTCGTCCCTGGGACGCATCGATTCCGAGCTGCAGGAGATTGAGAAGAAGATCAAGTCGTACCACGAGTGAGAGCTTTGGCGTCTTGACTGTAGAAGTAGAAGTAGCTAGTGTAGTGTTCGAAGAGGACGAGGACTGACGGCGCGTAAGAGTCTCTATTATGTATGCGTCTGCCTGTCTGTCTTTAGCGAATTGCCCAATCCCACCGAGCACTCACCTTTGCAATCGTCCTCGTCTCAGGCTTCGTACTCGGCGTCGGCCTTGGCCTGCATCTGCCGGATCTTCTCGTAGCTCACGAAGGAGATGACCGCTGACGGCAGCGCCTTGACCGAGTTCACGAGCAGACCGCGGTAGAGCGCGCGCAGCTTCCACCGGCGACTCGGCTCTTCTCGAATCGTCTCGGCCACGCAGTTCCACGAAGACGAGTACGCCGGGAACGTGAGCTGCGCGTGCCACGAGCCCTGTAGCTGCATGCGGCGACGAATGACGTCGAACGGGTACGAGAGCATCTGTGCTGTGAGCGACGCCGTGGTGGCGCAGAGAATCTGACCCGGGATGCTCGGGTGGCCCAGCTGGCCCGTGGTCGAGTCCGTGTCATAGAGGATGAAGCTCGGACGCAGGAACTCGTAGATCGAGTAGTTGCAGCCAATGTACGTGAACACGCCGACGCTCGCAGGTGTAAAGCCCCGGTAGAACGCTCGCAGCCCTTCTTGTCTGTGGATCGTGCGGACCGCATCGCGGATGCCAGTGTACTGCTTGTCAGCGTTGTAGTACTGTTGCACACTCAAGCGACCACGCACGACGTCCAGCGGGTAGAAGAGGCAGTTGGCCGTCAGCCCCGCGAGTCCGCCGGCCAGCAGGTTGTACGCGTCCGCGCGGATCTTGTTGCTCCTCGCAGGCGACAACAGACTTTGTGTTGCTGCTTCTTCACTGGTAGAAGTAGGCGCTGGGAGCCAAGTGGCGAGCTGGTTGCGGTAGATATCGCACAGCAGGAACTTGGTCGGCAGCGACGGGATCACCCACAAGCAGTGCGTCAAGTTGCCACTGTACAGACCTGCAAAAAATCACGCAACCAAGAGCACGTCAGTCAGATCATTATGACAACAACCCGCCCCCACGACAATCACGTAGCACTTACTTCTTGCGCCGCTTAGCTTCACCATGTTGATCAGTCCTCGCGGCAGAGACTTGTACGGAGCAGTAGCTCCTCCTACCAGCTGAGGCTTGGGCGTAGCAACCTGGATGAGGATCTTGAGGCGCTCGAGTGGTGCGCACGCTGTTCGCGCGAGAATCCCGGCGCCAATCGCCGCTGCGAAGGACGTCACTTGGGCCGACAGCTTCATCTTCTGCAGGAGCACCTGGCTGCCACCACTCGCCTCTTCATCGGTGTTGTAGTCCTCGAGCGATGGCTGCAGATACTCCCAGTCACCACCTGTGGGGTTGTGTCGGATCGCCGAGATCCAGCCAGATTTGAGGTTCGCGTCAAACGAAAGCTGCCGCTTGCCCTGGTTTGTATCGTCTTTGATGCCGCCCGCCTGGAGCTCAGCAGCGTGCCAAATCGTCCGCAGTGCGCCGATGTCATCCTTCAGCGTCGACACAAAAGCGCGAAGCTCGTCTTGCGCTTGCATGATCCCCGCATCTTCTCCACTCTCGCCTTCGACATCCCTGTCAAGATCAGAAAGAGCAGCGATAGCGCGCGCCAGGTCGTCCTGAGTCACCACAAGGTCACCAGACAGGCGAGGCTGCAATTCAAACAGGCTCTGGTACGACGTCAGCGTTGGTTGTGTCGAAATGTCTGATCCCTGATCCGTCCATTTGTGAATTGCGTTTTGCAAATCTGCCAACTTGATGGAGCCTTGGTCCTCGTCGTGGTCTGGTGATGGTGCCACTAATGACTTGAGGATACGGAACGCGGCCTCGGGCAGGAGCTGCTCAATGTTGGAAGCCCCCAGCGTGATGTGAAAGTGAGCAAACTGCGAAAAGTTGATCACGCCCGAGGCGTCGTGGAAGAGCAGCGCAAAGCCCAGCTGCATCGCGCGGTCGTACGCGGTCTTCGCTGGTAGTGGCTGTTGCCCATCGTTAGCTCCCTTACTGTTTGCTGGCGTGCCTGGTACTCGGCTCTGGCGCTTCTGCAGCAGCTTCTTTGGCGCCTTGAGCATGCGCCGCAAATCCGCCTGCGTCGCAAACGTCTCGCTCGAGTCCTTCGGTCTGCTGCTGCTCACCTTTGTAAACAGCTTAAGTAGCGCGGCCGAGCCACTTCTCGTGATCGTGAGAAACGACGCGCGGTCCATGCACCAGATCTTGGTATCCTCCAGCGCCTTCACAGACGCACCACGTCGACTGTTGTACAGCAGTGCAGCTTCGCCAAAGCTCGCACCTCGGCCGATCACGCGATCCACGAACGCATCTTCGCATTTTGGCTTCTGTCTTGAGATCTCGCACTTGCCTGACTCAATGAGGTAAAAGTAATCTCCCGAGTCGCCCTGATTGATGATCGCATTGCCGCCGCGCACTTGTAGCGGGAACAGTTTTCGCACAGCCAGCGCCTTGGCACGTTCATCGAGCTCCGAGAACAGCGGGTGGTCAGACACAGCCTTCATGAGGAAGAGGTACTCCTCCATCGAGTGCTGGCTTGCCGGATGGGCCTCGACAATGTCCTTGAACGCCTGCTTCTCCAGTTGCCACAGCACAACCTTTCCACTCGAGGCTGATGATGACGACGACGCACCACCGAGTGTCGCTCGCAGCGTTGCACGGCGTGGGGTGTCATAGATGAGCGCTGACTCGCCAAACGCGCGGCCGGGACCGTTCGTCGCCATGAGCACGCGCTCGTTCACAACCGACGGGTTCGTCGGGTCTTGGAAATCCGGCAGCGAGAGCGTCTTGCGCCGCTGGAGCTGCACCGGGCGGTGGCTCTTACTCGGGTTCGCGAGGTCCTCATCGCCCTCCTGGGTCTTGCGCAGGTGGTCATAGTCCACCAACACCTCGCACTCGCCCTGCTCAATGATGTAGAAGAAATCGCCCTGCGTGCCCTGGTAGAACACCACCTCGCCGTCCGAGAGCGTGCGTCGTCGGAACTGCTTGGAGATCGTGATGAGCTCCGACTCGCTGAGCGTATGGAAGAGCTGGTGGCGTCGCAGGCAGCGCACGATCGTGTTGACCTCCTCGGCGGACTGTGGCGCACGCTCTTGTTCTTCAAACTTGAGGCGGCGCATCTCCTCGTAGTTCTCCTGGAGCCGCAGCCGCAGCGAGATCTCGGGCAGGAGCGTGGCGTCCTGCTGCAGCTTCATGTACCCTTCGCCGTCGTTGCTGGAAAAGTGCTTGGGCAGGTACGAATTGGCGCTCGGATATGGCAGCAAGAGCCCGAGGTGCTGATACAGCCCGGCGACGAGCTGCGAGCAGAACATCTTGGTCTTGGCCTGCGGCTGCGCGATGCGCTCGTTCTCAAACATCGAGCGCTCCTTCTGACTCAGCTGCTCAACGAGCGCGTGGTAGTGCGTGTAAACGAGCTCGCGCTCTTTCAGAAGCGCCTTGCGTTCGAACTCGGGCATGTTGAGCCGGTGCTTAAGGTCGTTGTCGAGGTTCGTGAGCTCCTTCTTCTTGGTCACAACCAAGTCGAAGAGCCGCTCGCGCTCGATGCGCGTCGGCACCTTCACGCCGGCGTTGAACATCATCTGCGGTCGGTCCTCATACGGACTGTTGAGCACGGACTGCGCAAACTCCCACGCGCGCGTCACGAAGTCGTCGCTGCGGTGCACCTGCAGCTTGCGCACCGCGACCTCGAAGGACTTGCTGCGCATGATGCGCTCCACGAGCGGCCGCATCTTGACGCCCGTGAGCGACGCCTCCAGGAGGTAGAGCCCTCTACTGTTGTCTGCGTCGTTCGCCGGGTCGTAATATGGGTCGCGGATCACGACGCCATTATGGTCCCACTGCGTGTTACCAAAGAATTTTGCACAGACGCAGATCGCGGCACCGTACGCGTTCATGCTCGAGCACGCGCGGTCGAAGATGATGACATCGCCCGTGTCCACGTGCAGGTCGCGCAGCACCTGCGCCTCCCGCGCCGCATCCGATGCAACGGCGCTCTCGGCCATGTCTTCCTTCTCGTGTGGATTTCTGAAGTTGGTGTGCGTGCGTTCGTGCTCTTTCTTCTTTCTGGTGTTAAAGCAAAACAGCGCTTGCAAAGGAAATCGAGCAGATGAAACAACATGAAACGATTTACATAAGTCAAGATTAGATTTTTTAGTGAAAATTCTATATATGTCAAGCTGATATTGATTGATACTCTAAATTTGACTTATAAAACAGACTTATGAATTCGAGAACGGAACACTCGGATATTTGTTAAAAACAAAATAACGGCCGATTGGCTCAAACCCAACAGAGGTGCACGCTCTTCTGATTGCGCTATTATGTCATCCTTTGCGTCACCGCCACTGGGTCGGCTGCTTGCGCACGGCCTTCCGCTGGAGCTCCTTGACGCGCTCGGCCTCGAGCAGTGCAGCCTCGTTGATGAGCCACTGGAAGCCGTTCGTGGCGCTGAGCACGGGCGTCTGCGTAGAGCGACGTTGGTCGGGCGCGTCCTGCAGCACGGCGAGCTCGAGCACGTCGCGCAGGAGGCGGCTCTTCATGTTGCGATCCTCGCGCGTTGTGGTCGTGAGCGACGGCGATGCGTTCACCTCGACGAGCCACGGCTTGAGGTTGTCGTCCACGATGATGTCGTAGCCATAGCACTCGAAGCAGTGCTGGTCGTTGATAATCACGTTTTGCACGGCGCGCAGCGAGTGGAGCATGACCGCATAGATGTCGAGCAGGAGCTTCTCGCCGGCGTGGCGACCGCGCGTGGCCTCGACCCAGAGGCACAGATTCGTGATGCTCCACTTGCCGCCGTGGTTGCTGTTGTAGTCCTCGTTGTTCTTCTGCACGGCGACATTCGTGAGGTGCATGAACGGGTTGTCCATGTCATCCACGTCGGCCGAGTACTTGACGTTGCAGAAGCGCGCGAAGCCTTCGCGATAGACAAACGCCTGTAGCGGCCGATACGACACCACGAGCACGTACATGCGCAAGTCGAACTTCTTGCCACCGACGAGTAGCGGGTTCTCAATGTACCGCGACACGACGTAGCCCTCCTTGATGGGCATGTTGGCCCAGCGCTGGTTGGCCCACTTCTTGGTCTGCGAGAGCTTGTTAATGATGAAGATGCCCTTGCCCTGGGCCTTGGAGCACGGTTTCATGATCCACATCGTGTTCGGGTTGCGCCGGAACTCCTCTACGAAGAGCGAGTAGTCGGCCGGCAGCGTGTACGTGGTCGGCAGGAAGTCGAGCGTCTCCTGGTTTGTGAGCACGGCCGCCGCGATGCCACCGGCGGCGCCTACGGCATTCGACGAGCCACTGGATGGAAGCGAGACGGAAGCCAGCAACCCAGAGCTCAGTACTGTACTGCTGGTGCTGTTACTACTGCCACCAGCGGTGGAGCTGGCGGTCGTGGCGCCTGAGCTGCTGGTGACACTAGCACTGCTGTTGCTACTACTGGCGGCCTCCTTCTTGTAGCGCTTGATGTTCTTGACCATGAGGTCCTTGCGTGTGAGCTCGTAGTGGTTGGGGAAGTGGTTCACGTACTGACCGTCGACCAGGCGCGCGCCGTTCTCCGGGTTGAACATGTTCTTGATCGTCGTCTTGTTGGCCCAGTAGATGTGCCAGTCGTCGCCCTCGGTCTTGAGCCACCCGCGCCGCTCGAAGTTCCACACTACCACGTGCTTCTCCGTGTCCACGCGCCAGCGGAATTTGCCCACGGCCGCCGCGCGGCTCGAGCTCATTTCTCTCTCAGATGCGGCTCTGTAGTAATAGTAAATTATTATGGTGTGCGATTCCAGCGATCTTGACCGGTTTTTGTTTGCTTTAGGATCTCTCAACTGGAACTCCAACGGGACAGTTCGTAACATTGAGCTTGTTCACTTTTTCAAGGGAGGCAGAATTCTGGAGTATGCTATCAAGTTCTTTGCGCGACTGAGACGTTATGATAGCAATGTCATTACGCTTGCTACACCCGAGTTACGCT
>JAASGT010000044.1:0-64009 GCA_023334315.1 Globisporangium alternatum | reverse complement strand
GTGCTCATCGGTTCCGATGGCGACGCGAAGATCGCAGATTTCGGCTTGAGCAGCATTCTCAACAGCGCCGAGGTGCAGATTGATCCGAGAAAACAAGGAGCAGTGCAGTGGAGGTCACCCGAGTACTTGCGTGGCGATCGCCTGACGCTGGCGTCCGACATCTACTCGTTTGGGATGCTAATTCTTGAAGCGATGACTGGTGCGACGCCGTGGGAAAGAATGATCGATGCTGCTGTGTGTTTCCAGGTGAAAAGAGGCGGATTCCCACTCCGCCCGGACTGCCTCAATGACTCGCAGTGGAACTTGATCCAGATGATGTGTGTCGCAGCTCCGTCCCAGCGCGTGCAGATCTCGTTCGTAGCCGACAAGCTTCACGAGCTTGGGCATCAGCAGCTAGCGTCCAGTCAGAAAGCGACGGCGATGAACTCGTCCGATACGCCATAGGGATGGGAGATCTGCGGGTCGTGCTCTGTTAGTCTTCTGCGCTTTTTGGGCAGCCAGTGACATTCGCGTCCTTGGCAGCGCCATCTTCATGCGGTGCAGAGTGTTGGGTGGATGGAAGACACCTTTCCGACATGGCAGTGGAGCAATATCTATCGTAGTCGGTAGACACTGCAGGGAGGTGCATGCATTTCAGATTTTCAGAGTATATGTTGCAATTTCAATGAGCGTTTGGGGACAAGTGGACAGCAATACATTGACGTTTTTTTCTTGTGAAGACTTGCAACACTCGAAGCCCAGCCTTCTTCACACTTACGCGGCGTTCATCGCTATCTACTTCTGAGCATAAAATGATCCGGAGAGGTTAGAGTGCAAACCAGTTCCGACGACATTGGTACCTACTGAGATGCTACCGCATTTGGACTCAACCACGCTGCAAGATGCCCGGAGTGAACGAATACGTGGTATTACCTTTCACCATTGCACTCCACCACTCAAGCATGAGTTCGATGGCAGCGTTGATGCCGTTTGTGGTGGCCAGTAGGCGTCATGGAACAGTTGACTGTCAACTTGCGCTTGCGAGGAAAACCCGCGGTGATGCTAGTACATAGTTGTATCATGTAGCGCTTATATCGAAGACTGAGAAAGCTCAAGCAAGCAGCTGGGCATGGACGCAATGCCTCCGAGCGCCTGAAAATGAGTCACGCTTGAACAAAGTATACAAATGCTAGCAACACCACTGCTACCACTGGTACTGACATCCTGGACAATTGTTTAGACTGAGAGGCTCGTTAACTCAAATGCCTCGCCTTTGAGATCACTAGCTGCCACGGCAAACAACATAAGTCCGCAACACCATCGTCAGCATTATCTGTCATACACGCATCGCAGGACTGGTTCAGGTCGTTCGTGTACTTTCGACAGACCACAGAGAGCCAGTGTCCACCAATGACTGGATAAACAAGTCTTTCTCGACTGTGCGAGGATACCGACACAGATGTACGCCAGTGAGCCACAATGACTTTGAACGAAGCTTCTGCTTGATCAGAATTGCCGTGTGGATGTCGGTCACTGAGGCTCGTCATTCGCGATCTCTACAGCAAAGAGAAGTATAAGAGTCATGAGAAAACGCATACAAGGTCACCATGCATGATGAGCGGACGGCGCACTCCACAAAGCTCGCAAGAAATACAAATACAAGTGCGACCTAGCACCATGCAGATAGACAAATAGATCTTCAGAGCCACACAGACGCACGCGCCAGACAGTGTCAGAACATTCATTTGAGCCGCAAACTACTGGACAAGGAGAACCGGACACTGTCGCCGGCCGTAGTTTCTGTCCTTACGGCTATCGCCATGATCTCAATACTACCATATGCGGCGTTTCTGCGGCCATGCTCTCCACTTGATTGCATTTGCTGTCGTTTTCGCCAGGTGACAGCGAATCGATGGTGAGATACAGCTGAACGCAGCTTCAGAACACAGTGTCGACGCTTCAGCTAGCGTCTCAACGGCGAACTCTCAGGTGTCAGTCCACCGGCAGCTCTGCATTTGCACTTGGAGACGATCGACACGCAGCACTGGACACGCAGCTCAGTCGGTGACTCTTTATTGTGACGTATCAGCGGTACGTACTGCATGACGCAGCTCGGACTGTGGTGGTACTGGAGCAACAGGAGCGTCGCGTCACTTGCCTCGCATCTGCTGACGCATCTCTTTAACTAATGAGCTGCTCGCATTTCCACACATCTGCACTCTCGTGTGTCGTGCACGCGGTCGTGTGCTTGGAGCCAGCGCGTGATGTGGTGTGGTCGCGACTGCGACTGCTCTCTCTGTGAGTTGGCACCTACAGCCAGCAGGTTGGTGAGCGAAAGCAAGCGTCGTCGACGCACCATCGCCGATGGAAGTGAGCACCTCTCCTCAGGGTTCTTTTCTCAGTTGTGAGCATGCGGCACGGTGCACATGACGGAGACGGGCTGGCAACGTGGTGGCGTACCAACCCAGGTCGCTGGCAGCGTTCCATCGAAGGAGACTGCGGCGTCGTTCCTCAAGGACTACGCGAACTGAGTCAAGAGTCAGTCGACGTCGTACTGTTTCATGATGCACGACACCAAGGGCAACACGCCGGATTACGACAACAACTTCGGTCTGGCTGACATGTCGTGCGTGGTGCAGCTCCAGATTCCATCGGGTGACGACTCCGTCACGCCAGCCGTGACTCCTGCGGCCACTAGCACTACTCCAGCGGCCACCCTAGCGGCTGCCACCCCTGTCGCCTCTGCTGCCACCACTGGTGCCCCCAGTTGGTTTCGCCACTATCTCCCAGGTGAAGAAAATTGAAGTCGTCACTTCACTAGCTCCAGCCCAACGCCAGCCACCTCTGTGCCAGCCGCGTCAAATGTCACTCCAGCTGCGTCGATGCCTGCTGCTGTTGGTTCGGTTGAATCCAAGGGAAAGAAGCCCGACTGTGCGCGTAAGTGTGAATCGAGTACAGATAACGACGGGAACACGCCACAGGTTCATTTGCTTTTTGTATTGGATCAAGATGGCGTGTTTTTGTGTCGTGGGACTTTTCCATCGTTGTTTGTAAGTGAATCTTCCTGTATAAGAGCATCGTGACCTTTCGGACGAAAATGCAATACCAGGTCAGATCGGCATTGACACCGAGGGATACGACATGGCGGTGGAGAAGCGAGCGGCTACGAGTGACAGCAACAACAGTACTGCAGCTGTCCATGATGAGAACGCAAAGGCAGCCAGCGCTCTACTGGCGCAGAAGAGATCTGTAGCGGATACAGGGGGCACAATGACATCCAAGAGCTCCGAGCCGAGCACCGAGAAGCTGCGAGACGAGCACGACTCACAAAGTAGTAGCACAATGGGTCAGAGCGCCGCTAGTAAGCTCAACCTACAGATCGTGGTTGGTGACTTCCTCGAGACGATCGAGGTGCAGCTGGCGATCGTATTCCTCATCGTGTTCGACGTGTGTTGCACCGCGCTGGAGATGCATTTGCACGACCGCCACGATCTCGCCAAGCTGCAGGGGGTCATCGACGCGAGTGACCCCACAAGTTTGCATTCAACAACAAAAGCGTCTCAATCGATGCTGCTGTCGGTGGTGACGCGACTGGTCGAGTCGTTCACGGGCTTCACGATTTTCTTCTTCCTCATCGAGATGACGGTGCTCATCGCTGCGTTCCGCAAGCTCTTCTTCGCACACTTGGGGTACGTCCTGGACCTCGTCGTGGTGGTTGGCGCGATCGCTTACGAGATTTATGCGCAATCGAAAGGTGAGAAGTTAGCCTATGCGTGTATGGCTTCATTACTATCGTCAATCACTAACTGGAGGAGCCCATGATTGATTCTTTAGCTCTTCGTTTGCTTGGCGTACTGCGCATTTGGCGGGTCTTCCGGCTGGTCAACACGCTGCTTGACCGAGAGAAGCGAGCTCACGACTCGACACGAGACGCACTCGAGCAAGAACAGCTGGTATGAATTGTGAGGCTTTTGGAAGTCGCTTGCCAATGGACTGACGAGAGTCATTCTGTGTGGTTGTGAACTCAGAAAGCGCTTCAGCTGGCGATGGAGAAGACTGCGGCGGAGCAGTCGCTCAAGCGCGAGTACGAGTCTCGCGATGGCCTCGAGAAGCTGCTGCAGGGCTACAAAGACGAAGTGGAGACGCTCAAAGAGGCGCTCAACATCGCTGCAGAGGCGGTCGCGGAGGCCAACATGCGCGACGACGCATTTGCATCACAGCAATTGCCTCCAGTATTAGAAGAGAGTGGTGCTGACTATACAGCGACAGCGGCAGTGGAGTACCCTGAGGAAGTCTCGTACTATTACGAGTATGAGCAGCAGGCGGAGGGCGAGTACGTCGACTACGACGATGGCTACACGTACACTGCTGCTGCTGCTGAGCAAAAAGAGTCTGCAGTTGGTGGACTTTCTGACGAGCCGCTGGAGGAGGAGCAGCGCGAGGCCGAGACCACCGAGACACCTTCGGAGGCGTCGTTACAAGAGCACGAGTCGCATGGAGAGGAAGAGTTTGAAGACGCCAATGAGCAATGAAAACCGTCGCTATCCTTCTTCATAGCCGCAGCCACAACGTCAATATTTAGCCAAAACAGTATCCACTTGAAAAGGCGTTCGGTTTGACAATCGTTTGTTATCATACCCTCTATAAACCGATTTTGCTTTATTGCTAAATCCTATTACATATTGTACTCAATTTCTCTTTAAATACATAACCTCTTATAAACGAGCTCACCTTCTGAATTGTGGCTGACCGTCTGCCATGTGGCAGTTGTTCATCGCCAAGAGCTGTGGGAACACGCTACCACCGCGCGACCAAAGCCACATCACGCGAATTCCTCCCAGAGCAGCAGACTACAAGACAAGCCAGCGCCACCAGCTAACTACACGCAGCAGCACGATGTCGTGGCAGTCGATGGAGAACATGATGTACATGTCGTACTTCCTGGCGGCCAAGTCTGTGCCCGTGGTGGCCGCCGGCGCCTCCATCGTCTTCGCCGTCTCCCCATGGTACGTACGTGTGTGACACAATCCAAAGCGTGACGTGTGCAACGCGCACGCCTTGCTTAGCATGGCGCTTGTGTGTGGATGTACTGCATGCGACTGACGCGCGACTGTGCTTTGCTGACGCAGGCAAACGGTCAAGACGATCCAGCAGGCGAAGAGCACGCTGCAGTACCCGTTCGCGCCGTTCTTCTTCTACTTCATCCAGTCGGTCATCTACACGCTCTACGCGTTTGTGACGTCGAACCTGATCATGGGGGCTACCGCTCTCCTGGGTGTCCTCCTGGGCTCCTACTACGTCTACGTGTACTACATGAACGCCGGCGACAAGACGCAGCCCACGCGCATGCTCACGTACTCGTTCGTGTTCATCGTGCTGCTGTCGCTCGCGGTATCGCACTCGCCCGACGAGTCGCAGCTCATCATCGGTGTGCCGGGCAACATTCTATCGGTGCTCACGGCGGCCTCGCCGCTGCTGCAGGTCAAGACGATCCTGCGCCTCAAGGACGCGTCCTGCCTGCCCTTCGGCATGTCGGTCATGACCGTCGTGGCCGGCGGCGTCTGGATGGTCTACGGCATCATGCTCGGCGATCCACTCGTGATTTTCCCCAACCTCTTCGCGCTCTCCATGGGCATCATCCAAGTCTCGCTCATCGCCCTGTACCCGGGCGCCGCGGCCGTAAAGGCAGGCAAGAAGAGCAGCGCGCTTCCGTCGCCATTGCCGCCGTCGCCTCATGCTCTTGCTGCGGCGCGCGCGAGAGTCAAGTCTCCACACGATAAAGCCTAAACATGTGAGTCTGGCGATATAAGTGATGATGATGGCTAACGAACTTGATGTGTGAACGATCGGCTTGAGGTGAGTGGAGGACTAGGCTGGCAGCGTAACGATTGATAAAGAATTTGTTGTGCATGGACTTGCGGCTTTGGCTTTGCAGTGACGACATCTGATGGCTGGTGTATTTTTGGCTTGTGTGGCATTCGTTACGCAGTCCAAAGCTTGGTGGCGGCTCTGTTATTGGCCCTTGTCACGATCGCACGAACTCTCGCAGACGGACACTAACCGCAATGGAAGCGAAGGACTTCATCATCACCAACCCGGTACCGTGTGCGCACGTCTCGTCTTGCGGTATTGCATGCTGGTGATAAAACAACTCACCGTTGTGGATTTCGTTCTCGTAGCGCATCGGGGAGATCCAGGTCGAGGTCTTCGTCGCGGGCGACGGCATCAATTACCCGAAGAAAGGGCAGACTGTGGTCGTCCACTACACGGGATATGTAAGAAATGCACGAGCCCATGCTGCACAACGATCAGGTCGAGGGCTGCAGGTGCTCACTCACCTTCGTGTGCTCGTTCTGCATGCAGCTCCAGGACGGCAAGAAATTTGACTCGTCGCGAGATCGAGAGAAGCCGTTCAAGTTCAAGCTTGGCGCCGAACAGGTCATCCCGGGACTCGACGAGGGCGTTGAGCGCCTCTGCATGAAAGAGCGCGCCAAGATCTTCATCCCTGCAGACAAAGCGTACGGACGCAAAGGGTTCCCGGGACTCGTGCCGCCTAACAGCAACCTCATATTCGATTTAGAGCTGCTCACATTCCGCTAAACTTGCTCGTTTGTGTAAGAATGGTTCTTGGTTCTTATGATTCCTCGAAAAGTTCTTTCTTCTTGCGCTCGAACTCCTTCTTCCTCACGACCTGGGCCTCTCGCGCGTCGAGCTTCGACTGAATCGACTTGATCTGGGTCATGTGCTTCTTCGCGCTCAGTTGCACCTTCTTCTCGTCCTCTTGAAGCTGGGTCGTGAGCTCGTCGAACTGGTACGCCACGACTGGTAGGGGCTTGTTGAATTCCTGCTTGATCACCGAGTGCATCCACTCGCGCTTCTCTTTGTTGTCAGTCTTTGACGCGCGGAGGAACTCGTCTCGATCTTGGAGCTGCTTGCTCAGCCGAAGTGTTCCCTGGATCTGTCGTTCATTGCACACTTTGCGCCAGTTCAGATGCGCGATCTGCTCTTCCAGTGACGCGAACGAGGAAATTGATCCGGATGGACTCAGCATGTTGCAGCCGCGCTACTCTTTTGAAGACTCTTGTTCTCCTCGTTCAAATTGCTCGGCTCCGTCGCTGAACTGGAACGAAAGCTGTGACTGGCGATTGGCAGGACCGCAAATGCTCAGACGGAATCGCAGGTATTTATGGAGCTCGTCTTCTGGTGATGATGATCTTGTCGAGTTGAGCTGGAAACCCGCAACATATTGAGAAGCGCAATTGTCGGCCAAAAACCGCAGATGAGTCAGAGCGGCCAGCTACATCATCAAGAATCAAGCCACCGAGCAAGTGAGTTTTCAAACAGACCGCCACAAAACTAATAGCAAACCCTACCAAATGAAGCCATAGTTGATGGAATCGTGTGCGCGTCTCAAATCACCCCCGAAAACCCTGCAATTGGTTTGTCGAAGGTGTACCAAATCAAGTTCGGGTCAAGAACCAAATTCTTTTGTCGGAACCACGACGCTTCTGGATCCTGGTTTGCGTGCAGCTGGCTTCTTTGTTCGACCTCATGTGCCTTCGGTGCCTCTGAACTTGCATCTTGCGGTGGCAAAGGAAACGAGGGGCTGACTTCTTCTGGGATTGGATTGGGCGCAGCATTGCCTCCGCTGATGCAGAAGTGATGCGTCCGATTGTTATCTCGCTTGGACTTTGGCAACCGGAGTCGAAACGATTGTTTTGGCACAAACCCTGGAATGTTTGTCGTTCGCCTTTCAGCTAGCACTACAACATGCAACGATGTGACTGCAAGCGCGCTAAATCGTACGAAGAAGCAACAAACGGTTAAATGACATTCAGCAGCGAGCGCGGAGAGAGCCGAGATTGATAATAACAACATCGTACCTCGTGAATCGCTGGGTACTGCTTGCGATCACAGATCGAATGAGCTTCTGCGCGCATAGCCGCATTACTTTCTCCTTTGGATGCTTGGAGCTGTCATCACCATTTGACGAAGAGTCTTCATTGCGAAAGTCGACCACGAACACTTCCCGTGGACTGAGCACGGACGCGCCAAAGATGAGCACCACTGTGCCATTCAAGAGACACACATTGTCAGCTCTCGATCTCACAGCCAACATCCTCCGTATACACGCTATAAGGCACACAAACGTCTAACCTGAACGCACGTTCCCTTCAAAGAGTGAGTCCAAGCTGCTTTGAAGCAATCGCTCGGTCACGGTGATGCACTTGATCGCCTTCTTCATCGGTCCGCTCGGCGCTCTCCTGCGTAACAACATATTTGAAGGTAGTTCATCAGAAGCTGCGAACACATACAACAAGAGCAACATCCTGCAAGAACACACACACATACCTTCTACGCCGACCATCTTGCCTCTGCAGTTGCGCTTGTTGCTGGTACTGATACTCCATCACAATGCTCAGCAGCTCGTCATAGACACTGCAACCACAAACCCGACACCAACACAACACGCATTAACACCAACAATAACGTCACCATATACAAAGCCCACTTGATACTTACTATGGAATCTGACCGCGGAAGTAGAGCAGGAACCGCACTAAGTGCGCCACGAGCGCTGCGCAGATCGCGCCATCGAGCGCCACTCTGTACGCGACGCTCAGCGGCGGAAGCGGCGGTGCCACCACCGCAGCAGTGCGCTTTCGCTTCAGTTGTTTCCTACTCTTGCTGCTGCTGTCAAGCGCCTTCTCGCCATCTTCGTCGCCTGCGTCTGTGATCGAGCACGCCGTCGCCATCTTCTGGCGCGCGCATTCCGCACTATCTGCCATTTTCAAAAGTGCAACGTGTGGGGATCTGTAGGTTCGCATTTAGTGATGTTGCAAACTTAATAGTCACTATCGAATGATAAGGTTCGATATTGGATAGTGACGTACTTACGAGCTGCATTTTCGCAGTCGAAAAACACAATACAACAAGCGAAGAGGTCAAGAGGCGATCAGGATGGAGGTGGCGACGCACGTGGACGACTACAACGGCTCGTTCCGCGACACAATGTGGCTGCAGTCGTTCCCGCTGAACACGCAGACGGTGATCCACTACTTCGCGCTCTCGCCCTTCTACGATCGCTCGTGCAACAACGAGCGCCTCAAGATGCAGCGCCTCGGGCTCGACCAGCTCAAGAACATGCGCGGCATCGAGTACGAGGTGCTGCCGAACACGGCCAAGCAGCTCCCGCAGCAACTCTTCCTCATCCGCAAGCAGCGCCGCAGTGGTCGCACGCAGGTCGAGCCACTCGCGATCTATTACGTGCTCGACGGCTCGGTCTACCAGGCGCCCAACATCCACGCCATGCTCACGTCCCGCCTGGTGCGTCTTGCGTTATGTTTGTATCATCAGATACAAAGCGTGTGGTGTTTGTTATGTGTGTGACATGATACTGAATGCTGCTCGTATGTGTGCGCTCTTTGGTGACAAATGTGCAGAAGAAGTGCAGTTACCGCGTGAACAAGGCGTTCCACGCGCTCGCGGCCGGCGTACGCTTCAGCCCCACGGAGGGCTACGCGTGGGACTTCAGTTCCGAGGACAAGAAGGAGCCGATCATCCCTTCCGAACGTAAGTTAAGATGTCACAGTAAGTACTGTGTGGCTGGTTCATGAGAGGCTAATGGATTCTCTTGTTGTATTGTTTATTATCATCAGAACTGCAACTGAAGCTCAAGCAGAAATACGAGAAGATGGAGAAGCAGCGCGAGCACTCGGCGCGCGTGGACTCGATCTTGATCCAGCTCATGAAGAAGCACGCACCGGAGATCGCCGAGAAGCTCGAGGCCGAAAACGCGGCCAACAGCAGGGCCGCGCAAGCGAACCCGAGCGGCGGGGCGGCGCCAGCAGCAGTCCCAGCCACTGCTGCCGGTGGCGGCGTGAAGCGCG
Source organism: Globisporangium alternatum (assembly GCA_023334315.1). Lineage (NCBI taxonomy): Eukaryota > Oomycota > Peronosporomycetes > Pythiales > Pythiaceae > Globisporangium > Globisporangium alternatum. The sequence continues at coordinate 54,140 of JAASGT010000044.1, read as the reverse complement.
ACGCAGACACCAATGATGCAGCAGCCAAGCGCCAGAAGATGGCTTAACCTCAGCTTGATTAACGCTCATTTGAATTTTATATGCAAACCACTGTGTTTCTCGTTGTTTTCTCAAATGAAATTAGGTAGTCATGTTAAAAGTATGCAAAACGACTCACAAATCCAAGCGGTCTTCATCCATGGTACTACACTGCATGAAGCGCTCTCACTTCTCACTCGCTCATACTGGGGCCTTGTAGCTCGCTCCTCTCGCTCGCTCACTTAGATGTCCTTCTTGTTCATGTAGTTGTCCTTCGTGGCCTCAGCCTGGTACTTCGTAGCCTCCGCCTGGTTCTTCATCTGGTTCTTCGTGGCATCAACCTGAGTCTTCGCCTGGCGCTTCGTGGCTTCGGTCTGGTGCTTGGCATGCTCCATCTTGGAGTTGAGCACGCGCTCGCCCTCGCGGAGTGAGTCGACCGCCTGGTCCTTGGCACTCAGCATCTTGTTCTCGAGCGCCACGCGCTTGCTCTTGAGCTGGCGCATGCCGGCCTTCCACTTCTCCGGGTTGCGGCGGCGCAGGATGAACGCCGCGAGCACGAGCAGCAGCGGCACAAACCAGACCATGTGGTGCGCGCAGAGGCGGCGGCCCATGGGCAGCGGTAGGCAGTGGTTCTTCGTGCCCACGGCCTTCGCGGCGTCCGTGTTCTTGTGCCACGTGTCTTCCACGCGGCCGCGTGCCGAGCCCATTGTCTCCTTCAGGCGCTCCTTCGCCTCCTCCATGCGAGCGCGCGCGGCATCCGAAAGCTCACCCAGGCGCTCGCGCGAGTGCTCGCCAATCTCTTCCAAGCGATCGCGGGCATGGGCGCCGAGGTCTTCAACGCGGTCAACGGCTTGACCCGCCACATCGCCCACCTTCTCGCGCGCCTGGCCTGCAGCGTCACCCACCTTCTCGCGTGCTTGGCCCGCCGCATCACGAGCGTGTTCGACCGCTTCGCCCGCTGCACGTCCGACCTTCTTGCGCGCGTACTCGGCCGAGTCGAGGGCGCGCTCGCCCATTTCACCGGCCTTCTCACGCACATACTCGGCAGAATCACGAGCACGCGCGGCCACGTCGCTCGCCACGTCGCTTGCCTTGTCGCGCGCATACTCGGCGGAGTCCTTGGCGCGTCCGGCCATGTCGCTCGCCACGCCGCTTGCCTTGTTGCGCGCATACTCGGCGGAATCCTTGGCGCGTCCGGCCATGTCGGCGGCCTTCTCACGTGCGTACTCGGCTGTGTCACGAGCTTGCTCGCCCGCTTGACCGGCGACGCGGCTGGCTCGGTCACTGGCTTGGCCCGCTGCGCGGCTGACTCTGTCGCGCGCCAACTCGGCGTTTTCACGAGCGCTGTCGCCCATCTCGCCCGCGCGTTCACGCGCATACTCGGCAGTGTCTTCCATTCGGTCGCGAGCGTATTCGGCCGTGTCCTTGGCGCGGTCTTGGACCTCGCCAGCCTTGTAGCGCGCGTACTCAGCGGCGTCCTTGGCACGACCGCGGCCCTGCTCGTAGAGCTCTTCCATGTGCGCGCGGCGGCGCTCGTCCATCTCGTCCATTTGGTGGTACTCGTCCGGGGAGCGGTCACGGCTGCGGTAAACTTCACTCACGCGGCTCGGCATCTTGTCGCTGTTCTTGGTTGGTTGTTCTTGGTAACTTGGGGTGTCTTGTGCTGGTGGTTGCTGAAGCTGTATGTGTAGCTGCTGGCACTTTCAAGACTGGGCTCTGTGGAAGATGGCCACATCCGTGCACACAAGCCATGCGGCACGAGAAAGGAGGAGAGACCCAACTGCCTCATCGGAGCGGCGTTCTTCTCTATACAAAGCGCCATACAAAGACGCCAACCAACGGAGCAATGTCGCGTCCATAACGTTGGCATCCAATGCTGCGGAACGCCGCCGCGTCCCAAATTTTGTCCACCCAAGCCAGCCAACATCGGTTCAAGATCAAGGATCTTGAGAGGTCTGTCGCAGTTAAAAACGCCTAGAGGTACGAAATAGGCTCCCTTTTAGATTAAAATTGACGTTTTACGTAGAACAGCTCCGATTTCAACTAAAAACCAGGCGATGACCTAAAAAGCGAAGCGCATGTCAAGAGGCCATTTCAATCAAAAGCTGGAGCCATGCGCAAATGGCTCCAACAAGAGCTCACAACTGAAGTCCGCAAGTCACCACACATCGACACGATGCAGATTCTTGGTCATGCAGAGTGTTCGAAAGTTCTTGATGTATCCTTCTGTCACAGAAGATGGCAACAGATCTGTATTCACCGACAAGAAGAGCGGCGATGTCTCGGCACCCTCTGATGAAGAAAAAGCTTCCGTCCGCGCCTGTTCGGAGCGGTAATACTGGACGATGTTCGAGAATGGAATGCGGGTGACTTTGCATGCAGCAGCTGTGGACATGCGTCTCAGCAACGGCAGACAGCAGGCAGCCACTTGATCATCCACTGCTAACAATAGCCGAAGACTGGCCGAGGTTCATGGCATGAACCGAGTCTTCCTCATCAGAAACTCGAGGAGGACTTGTCCATTTTACCGAAAATGACGCCAAAACAATTCTGGACGATACAAAGCAGCACACAAAAATTATGTTCAAAGCCACACCATTTTAGTGCAAACGTCCTATTTTCAGGTGCAATACCCTATGTCGTTGTAGTCCACACTAACTTAGCGCACTGCATTCGACACAGCTCCTTGGTTCACAAAGCGAATCCAAGACGACCACCATTACGACTGCAGCCAAGATGCGCGGCAGGGGCGGTGCTTACACTTCAAACGCGCAGATTGATGCTGTCGCAGCCGCGCGCTTCTCTACTACAGGCAGCGAAGACACAGATGCCGACGCTGGCGTTGCGCTGCACACGCTGCTCGCCGTCGCGCAGTCGAACCTCGAGGGCAACCAGTGGGGTGGCATCGTCTCGCTCGTGGACGCGAGCAGCTACGAACAGCTCTGCGCGTTCCAGCTCGCCGCGGGCGTGAGCGCGCTTGCGTGGTGCGGCGTCGACGGCGACGTGTTGGTGCTCGCGTGCGATAACGGCGACGTGCAGCTCGTGCGCGCCGCGCAGATCGACGGCGGCTATGCGTTCGTGCCACAGAGCGGCGGTGGCCGCGCGATCGATGAGGACGCTGAAGACGCGCCGGCCTCACCGTCGTTTACTGCCGCTGGCTGGGGCCACGATGACGTCGTGACGAGCGTGAGTGCCTCGCACTTTGAGAAGACGAAAATCGCGACCGGAAGCTGGGATACCACGTACGTGTTGTATGATCTGGCTAACCTCCGGTTATGTAGTGGTGGTGGTGTCGAATGGCTCATGTTGAATGTACTATCTATGTGTATGGGTATTACTGTTGCATTATCAGTGTGAAGCTCTGGGATATCTCGTGTATGGACAAGACAATTGCAACCCTGGAAGGCCACACGGACCTCGTCTGGAGCGTCGCGCTGAACCACAAGTCAGCGCATCTGCTCGCATCGGCGTCGCAGGACTGCACCGTGCAGATCTGGGACGAACGCCAGCCCACGGATGCTGTGCAGGCGATCTCGACCACGTTCCCAGCCCTGGTAGTGGATTGGCACCCGCACAACGAAGCGCTCTTCGCCGTGGGGCTCGAGGACGGCTCGGTGCTCGCGTTCGACACGCGCTCGTCCGCGACGCCGCTCTCTCATGTGAAGGCCCACGATGGGCCGGTGCATGCGCTTCAGTACTCGCGCTTCCACGAAGACCTGCTCGCCTCCGGTGGTGACGACGCCAGCGTGTTCATCCGAGACGGCTCGCAAGCGGCACCTAGTCGTCTTGAGAGCCACCACTCGGACTACGTGCGTGCGCTCGAGTGGTTCCAAGTACCAGCAGCAACAGCAGCAACGACATCTTCCGGAGTCAAGGCGACGACGCTGCTGGCGACGGTGTCCTGGGACAAGACCATGCGGACGTGGGATATGGGCCAGCAACACCTCGAGCTGGATTTGTAAGCACCCTGCGCAATATATAGGCGAGTGCTTCATCCCACCATTGATCTCTATTTGTGACTGTGTGTGATGGCCACGTGTATCGCTATGCGTTGCCTTCCTTAGCAGGACGGAGAAGCCTAGATACCTGTGACTTCCTCGGACGCCAACATACTGCGCGGTCCAGCATCACCATCATCATCACACTCGTCGTCTCCCAGGGTCACGGAAGCCCGGAGCCACGGGTCCCGCTCCGCCTGCTCTGGCGTCATGCGCTGCCGAGGGTCCAGCACGAGGCACTTGCGCACAAACTCGACAAACTGCTGATCTTCAGACCGCACGGCGCTCGTGAGGCTTCGTGAACCTGGTGTGCGTCTTCGGCCTCGCGAGTTCACGAACGGCTTGGGCTGAAACGCGAGCACCTCGGAGCTGTTGGTGCCTTTTGTGGCCTCACCACCACCTATTTCGAGGCTCGTAGTCGCATTGCTGGTCTCCGTGAAGAAGTGCTTCCGCCGCCGCGAGTGCATCAGCAGATCGTGCGACGGCGTGCCGAGCAACTCCATGATACACGCGAGCTGCTCGCTCTCGTTCTCGCCCGCGAAGATCGGGTACCCGGTGTGGAGCTCCACGAGGATGCAGCCGAGGCTCCACATGTCGATCGCGGCGCTGTACGGGAACCCGAGGATCACCTCGGGACTCCGGTAGAAGCGGCTCTGGATGTACGTGAAGATGGCTGTTGTCTCGAGGCAGCTCGAGCCAAAGTCGATTAAGCAGATCTCCTCGACGCGTACATTTGCGTGGGCCGTCGTCGCGCTCTGGGCCGTGAGTAGTAGGAGCGACTTGTCCGACGGGGACTCGCTTTGGCGGTTCAACGACAGTGTTGATAGCGTGGCTGTGGGCTTGATCAGGATATTTTCGGGCTTGAGGTCGCAGTGGATCACGCGCTGTGTATGCAACAGCCGCAGCGTGGCGACCAGCTGCGCGCCGATGTCGCGGATGTTGGCCATGGGTAGCCCCTGGAAGAACCGGAGCTTGAGGTACTCGTACAGATTGATGCCCAGGAGCTCAAACGAGATGCACAAGTGGTTCCGGAAGACAAAGTACTCGAACATCTTGACGATTCTCGCGGCCTGGGTCTGTCGCTGGGGAGAAGATCCAGAGGCAGTCGTAGCCTTGGTCTTGGCCCTAGAACCCCGCTTGGCGTGCCTAGAGCTGGTACTAGAATCTCTATCATCGCTGTGGCAGGCGCGCTGGAGCTGCGAGAGGATCTGGACCTCGATGAGCGACTGCTCCTTGTACTTCTTGCGGTTGCGGATGATCTTGACCGCGACCTGCTGCTGCCGCTGGTGATCCCAGCAGCACACGACCTGACCGAAGGACCCCGAGCCGAGTACGTGCAGCACCTCGAAGCGGAACGCCAGGTGGTCCTGTGCAAGCACGAGGTAGTCCCCACGGTCGTCGTCATAGCCGTCATTGAAGAGCTCTACTGGCGCTGACTGTGGTAGTGAGGGCGTTGAGCCCTCGTCTGGCGCTGGTGCTCGGACTGTGGAGGCCACTGCTGTGTGATGGATCTTGCCCTCGCGCCGCTGCGTCTTGATGTCAAGTGACGAGAAGAAGAAAATGTCGCCGAACTGGAGCACCTCGCACTTTTCAAGCTCCGTCAGCTCGCTGCCGAAGTGTCTGAGCGTGTACTGCGGCGTAAACGGCGGCTCCAGTGGCGGTGTCGGGACTCTCGCTGTACCTGAAGCTGATACTGGGATGCGATGTCCAGAGAGCGACGGCTGAGGCGATGACGACACTGACGAGGATGCCTGGGATGATAGTACAGTGCTGGGGCTAACTTGAGGCTTTCCTGGATGAGCCCTTGCTTGGACTATAGCTGAGGTTACGGTCCCTGTTGATCCTGCACGCTGAGGTCCTCGAACCGCGTCGCTCTTACCGCTTAGTGGCTGTGAGCCCGTCGCCAAGGCGTTCTCCTCGCTTGCCGTCTCCAGATAGACCTGAACAATGGGGATGCTCTCCGGCATCACTTTCTTCTCACTCGTGAGTCGTCGCGGCCAGAACCGTCGCTCCTCGGACGTCGCCGGAGTCGTGGGCTTGCTGGCCTTGTCCGACGACTGCCGGTTGAGGAACTTGGAGATCGCGTCGGTCGCTCGCGAGGCTCGTGATCGGGGCTTCGCTGGTGAAGCTGCACAGCAAGGATCTGTAGCTGTAGTGGCGGTTGACTGTGGACCAGCGATCCCGATGACACCAAAGTTCCCACTGCGGTCCGCATCCTGAAACGAGGGCAGCGCTGCCGGCAGACTCTTCTCCTTCAGGTCACACTGACTCCAGTGGCTCCGCAGAGTGGCTGCTCGCGACAATTTCCGTGGTGGGGCTTGGCCAGCGGTGGACGAAGATGAAGCTGATGATGGCGGCTTGCCTGGAGATCGCTCGAGGTGCTGAGACGGCTTGGTGCTTCGACCATGGCTCTGGATTGGCATCGCAGGTCGCTCAAGGCGCTCGTCACGAACGCTAGCCTCGCACGAGGCTCGAGACCGAGGCTGAGGTTCAGAGAGGGAGAATGCGAGTCTTGGCTTCTGCGTTGCGAGGCTCTCGTTTGCCTTTATAGTCCGATAGTGCGCTACGAGACACTGTACTCCAACAACGAACTCACAGCGCCTTGGCCGACTTCACACAAGGCTGAGCACGACTTTGCGTCATCAATGCCCGGACGAAAGTGCTCTAATGGACGAGTGTGAGCTCCGAAATAGCGCCAGCGTGGCGCCATCGAGCGATCTATTCCTGAAGCTAGCTGACGTTGCTCTTGTGCCCCATCATCAATTAGTTCCGATCGTGAATGTCAAATCAGCTGAGGTTGAGATCCGCTAAGCAGGAGAAGATGGAAGATCGGTTTGTGCTGCAGCATCATCAGCATCAGAGGACGTTGAGTTTCTGAGCGCCGGTGGATAGTAATTCCACGTAGGCGTCAAGTACGAATTAGTCGGGCTACCTGGCATAATGAAAGGGAGGGGTATTGATTTTGCCTCGCGGGGATCTTGAAAGCCTGAACTCGAATTGACTGTAGGTTTGTCAATCTGGTTTCGCGCTTCATCACTGTACATTTGCTTCGATTAGTGTGGATGTTCGCCACAGCTTCCTGACCTCCACGAGATGCAACTTTCAGCTTGAAAGCATCCAACCCAATTTTTATCGTAATTGACGAACTGGGGAGCTCGAAGTCCATAATGGATATGCGAAGCTAGACTGACAGCGGCAGCGTTTCTGAGACACCAGTGCAGGGGGCATGCTCGACACAAGGGTTTCGACGAGAGGAGGCCAAGCTGTGGCCTGCACCATAGAGAACACAACGAAAACACAAAAAAGAGCTGGAGCTTCGACCACCACACCTGATTCTTGAGCGCGCGCGTGTCTTCTTGCGTCTGCAATGTCAGCGCTTCGAGGCGCATCTCCTGATGCCTTAAAAGGTCCTCCTGAAACTTTGCATTCTCCTCCTGTCGCTCCGCAAAGAGCACAATGTCGTCGAGAATAGTTCTCGGTGTGTTCCACCGATCTCTCGCATTAGTACTGATGGAGTTTTGCAGAAGCTCGACTTGGTCGCGTAGTGAGTGAACGAGCTGGGTCTGTTTCGCCAATTTCTGAGTCAATTCCTCCAGCTTGGTGCCATTGTCCTCCAGTTGCTCCTGGTCCTCGATCGACCTTACGAGCCAGTTCTTCGCGTAGTAACTGGTATTGTCGAATAGATTCTCGAGCCTGATGAGTCGCTCCGAGTCCTCTTCTCCTTGCTTCAGCTGCGTTGTAGTGAATGCGTCGAGCGATTTCTGGAAGATTTCAACGCCCTGCAACGTACTCGCGTGGCCGACAGCACTCTTCTGACTCAGCAACGCGCGGATTTTGCGCTTTGTCGCTTTTTCAGCGCACATGAGCACTGCTAGATCGTTCAGCGCGTCAAAGCAGTCGAAGCTCATTGCAGAGCCCAATAGGGCTTGGTGCGCGACCTTATTGCGGCACGAGATCGCCGTAGAGATCGCAGACCTCAGCTCAGTCGCGTACACACCGACGCGCGGCTCAAAGACGAGCTTCCAGTGTTGGTCGATGAACTTGAGGCCCGCGGCAAAGTCGAGCTCGCTGGCAGTGCCGCTTACAATGGCTCTCATGAGCGCCCCGGCTTCTGCTGAGAGCTGCTGCTTCGTGGGTGTCGCCATCGTTTTCTTTTTCTTTTTCTTCGGCGTTGTCGCGACTGCCTCGTCTTCACAATGCGTGGCCACGCAGCGCTTGATGAAGAGACGCAGATCCGGTACTAGAAGACTCATGATCGATGTTGCTCGTCATGCAGCCTCGTGCGCGTCGTAGCTCTCATTGCTGGTGGCCATTCTGCTTACATCCTGCATACTACGCAGCACGGACTGCTCGCCTTGGTTCAGTCAGGACGACGATGATACACACTGATCGACTAGCTCGAGACAGACCGAGGACTTCCGAAGTACCAACCGAACAGAGACACGAACGAACGGGAAGGAGTGAGCTTGAGGTTCACTAAGCCGTCCTCCAGCTCTGAAGAGCGACCCATCCCACAGGCGGTAGATGCCATTTGAATTTGGTTCTGACCAACGACGATGACGACGCCCACTCGTCTTCGACGTCTCGGTATTCTAAGAACCATCGTCAAAAACCTAATCACCCTATTCCAAGCTTAGCATCCGCCGTGCCTGATGGATTCGAGTGCATGAGCCGCGTTGCAGGCTTATGCTGTAGAGAGTGGTGATGAAGGTTGCGGTCACCAAGATCGACACGAGCTTCTCGAATGGAACTACGCAGATGTTCGCTACCAGTAACTTCGACCCGTACGCTGGCTCAAGGGCCAGCATCCAGGCGATCCCAGGCATCCAGGCGATCCTAGGCATCCTGCTCTTTGCACTCAAATGATTCGTGCGCAGCCGCCGCGTGAGCGATTCCGTCCAGCATTTCTCTGAGCTCTCTGCCGGGTCTTCGAGCTACGTGCGATCAGATTTGACAGCTTGTCAGCGAGTCCAGTGACAGCCCTATAAGCCAAAGCGTGTGGCATGGGGCTGTCGCCGATCCTCAGCTCGGTGCTGAGTTTGTGATCCCGATCGAGGTTTTGAAGCTGCTGTGTCCAGAGCTGGACAGCTTTATCCACTCTGAAGGGCATTGACCTTGGAGCAGCCGCGACCAACTGGTATCTGCACGTACTCCAGTAGCTCGACAAACGAGTCAAAGTGAGTGCAGGATTCGCGGGATTTGGTGCATCGTGTTGCTCAACATGGGCACCGCAGTGTTGTGAAGTGACTCTTCTCGAGATGCCGGGACCAGATTTCTCTTGGCTGTTCTTCTATGAAGAACCTGGCGTGCGCGGCTCGAGATGGTGGCCTAGGGGTCCTGAGAAGTGTGATTGTCAGTGGTGAAGAGCTGGGCAAACAGCGTCCACTTGGCTCTGTGCCTTGCAAGTGCGAATAAACACAACGAAGTCGAGACGCTGCTGTGTGAGTACGCTGATTACCGACGCTGGGAGGTGCCTCCGGTTTAGGAAGACGCCTATGTCGCGACCGAGTGCGTGGATCTGAATGACGAGGGCAGCGGTACTAGTGAGGGCAATCGCTGAGTCTGGTCGGCTTCTAGGCAATGAGCAAGATCGTTAGATAACGGACGTGTTTGGCTCACAACCCCATGGCCGTGAAGGATAACATACGATAAAGCTTACCCATGCATTTCTTGTGAAAGACACGAGGCTTCTTTACACATGCACATACATACCAGGAAACGCTGAGCGAGACCAACCGAGATGCACAGTCGAGCGGCAAGAGCGACTCCGTAGGTGAGCAGCCTCGCTTGAGCTGCATGTCCACGTACATTTGCTGCAGCTGAGCGCTATAGCTCTCCCACACGACGTCACCGTCGCTCTCGTTGTCGATCTTCCACTGGCAGATCCTCACGGCTCTCCTCATCGCGTTGCAGATTCTCTTGGTCTCCTAGCACTGGAGACGCACTCGCTGGCTCAGAGGCGTTTTGCTGAAGATGTCAAACTCATGCGCCGCCAGCAAATAGCTGTGTAGCGCTCGGTCCGGTGCGCGATGGCCCGTGAGGCTGTCGTCGAGGAACTTCCAGCATGTCTTGCCTTCCAGACCGTTGATTGACGTTCTCGTGAACGCCAGGTTGTCGTTCTCGTTCGCGACCGTGTAGACGAACTCGGTCAAGCGGTCGTCTAGTTCGCCAGAGCGGGTCCAGCGATCCCGGTACTACTCCGAGACCCGGGCGAGCGCGTACGAGAGACACTGGCGCTCCCAGATGTGATCCAGCTGCTTGTCGCCATACAACAGCAGCAGCGCGTCCGCGTAGATGTCTCGGTGGCCATAGAGTCGAATGATCTCGGCGCCTTTCTCGCGGCGCAAGCTTGATCTTGTTAACCAATTTGTGTCGATATACACGAACTGCGGATCGTGCTGCGAGCAGCAGAAGTCACAACCTGGCTTGGCAGGGGTGGAGCACTTGCTGCTGCCCTTCACCTTTTGCTTAAAGCCTTTGCATATTTGCGGACCAACGGTGCGCTGATGTCCATTTATTTGAGGGAGTCTTGCTGCAAAGGTGTTTCTTGCAGAGGCCGAGCTAGACGGACGGTTGCTGGCGAAAACGGCAGTTCTCTGGTTGAGCGCCAAGAGCCTGGCACTTTGTCGTACTGGCGGTGGGGCAATCGCCAGCCTCGCTGCAATGACTGCACGAGAGGGAGCTCTATGCTCTTAGAGACAGGAGCATCACCTTCAAAAGCAGTATCATCCGAGTCATCGGAGTCACTGGTAATAAAGCGCTCGTTGTTGTTGTCCACGTGTCGATACTGCTTCTTCTGCTCATGCTCTCTCGACCCACGGGACGCCGATGACGTAGCTGCTCGTGCTCGAGGACTCTCATCGGCGGCGTCGGCAGTGAAGGCGTCAGTAGAACGTACTGCATTCTTCTTTGCCACGTGGGCGGCAGTCACACTCGCAAGCCGGTTGCGGTTGGGCGTCGACGAGCCGCCGTCCACTACCTTCTCCGCGCGTTCTCTAGACACGGACGCTGACAGCGGCCGCTGGATCCCTCGACGAGCAGATGCACAAGGCGCTGCTGGACTCTCAGCGCCGTCTCTGCTAGCAACTGCGGCGGCGGCGCTGCGCCCCTTGTGAAGTGCGGCTGCTTCTTCGTGGATTGCTGGCATCGTCGTCGAAAGCAAAATGGAGAAGAATGCTGAGCAAAATGGGAACGCATGACTACTGTTTCTATGAGAACAATCCACGTCCTCTAGTTGATATTCCCGCACTTTCCCAATGCGCAGTAACCGGGGATCGGTTATGAGTCTTGTCGAAGAGCAACGTAAACGAGGGTAGATGATTCCACGAGGTGAGTTTGGGATCAGGGAAGTGGAAAGCCTCTGAAGGCACAAAACCACACCCGTGAAGGTTACATGTAGGCACAACTATGTATGCTACTACATCTACGAACATGTCACTATCGGGCTATTTCAGAGGCTTTCTCCGTACTTGCCCCAAGACATATCTGTTGTCCTTCTCGACCTTTTCCAGGATAGATCCTTACCTAGCTAATCGCTACCAATCCAAGTAGCTCCAAGTCTCGAAGTCGATCAGAAGTAGTCTAGAAGTAGTTGTCAAGTTGCCTCTCGAGATTCTTCCTTTTCCACTCACACTCATTCAGGAGACCTCCAGGAAACTCTCGAGGTTCTTGGAAGTCGCTCGTTCCCATAGTTTTTCCCAAAAGAATTTGCTTTGTTTCTTTTCAAAGAAAGCGAATCCACGCAAAAAGTATTCACCAGATTGTACCCATATCATTTGAATGTACCCATTTCGTTCATGGATAAAACGATCCGTATGCCCAAGCATCCGAGCTCTTGATCACGTTCGTAAACGATCCACCAGCAGCTACACGCGATGTCGCCTTGGGCGATCTCGATGAGCCCATGATCACCAGCATCTAGATGATCATGGAATAGACCGCGCCAGCCACCCCGAACGGGTTCTTGAGCGACGAGCTCTTGATGCTGCGGTAGCTGAACCTGAGCGAGAAGTATCCGAGGCACTGGTCCATGAACGACATGATCGCGCGCGTGATGCCGACGCTGAAGAGGTACGTGCCCACGCGCGGGCAAAAGTGTACAAGCAGGCATATTGCGAAGCTCATGGCCGAGCCAAAGCAGATGTCTGCGCACGGCGCCCTCCTCCAGTACGGCAGCAGCAGACGTGACTGCTCCATGTCGGCGATAAGCTTGCCGTAGCACCACATGAAGCCATAGGGTGCTGGGTTCGACATAACCGTTGTGAGGTCTGGAACAGCAGCGTCAAGCCGTTGTCGAACGGTGCGAGCTTAGTGGGCAGGCTCGCGATGTTTGGCGGCAGCAACACGGTCACGAAGAAGCCCATGAGGCCCGAGACGAAGAGCGTGAGCACACACGCGATCTGGGCGAACGGGATGACGAACTTCGGCTGCAAAGCCTCGTCGCTCGCGAGGCTCAGCGCCTCGACGTATACGAAGAACCAGGCGACGAGCCACAGCGTCATCATGAACCCAGCAAAGTTGTTGACGAACCTCAACTTAGGGTCGCTCACTGCGTTCTTGGCAAAGCCCACGAACGGCAGCGAACCTAGGCAGTTGAGCCCGGCTATGAGCAGCGACCTGGAGTCGAGCACCATGTTGAAGATTCAGAAGACCCGACGGTCGCCAATGCTGTAGAAGTAGAGCGCCGAGACGTAGAACACCAGCGCGATCACGGGCTTCAAGCCTTCGAGACTCGGAGTGGCTTCGACGATCATCTGCGTCAACGAGACCACGGACGTCGCCACGTACGCAATGTACTCGAGCGCCTCGCAGCAGCCGATGAGGCACCCGAGAAAGAAGTCCAGCGTGCATCTCGACAAATCGTAGTCCCTGCCAACAAACAGCAGCGCGCCCCGTCACCTCGCTCGCGCAGCAGCCGAGCGTGATGTATGCGCTGGCGAGGAGGAAATAGGCGAGCAGGTAGCTGTAAAGCCCCGCCGCGAGTTCAGCGTTCCAGCTGAAGGACTGGCCGCCAAGGACGCTTGTGATCCCGCGCATCTAGATGTCCCACTTAGAGAGCACGTACACGGCTCTTTTGCGTCTCGGCAGCTGACTCTGGTTCAGTGCCATTCGCATCTGGTCCACTCGCGGTCCTCTCTTGTGGCTTGACACGCTGCTGGGGCTTTGTGTGAAGAGATCCCATGTATCTCTTGATGCACCTGGGCCTACGTTAAGAAACCAGCGCTTGTAGTGTTCGATAAACTCGAAATGTATTGTGAAAATACCGAAACGAAGTGATTGCGACGTTTCTCTGATGGTGTACGTTTTTAGAAACCAATCACCACCAGCTCATCATTCCGAAAGAAGCAGCACGCCAGCTGGCCCAGATGAGTACAGGGTATAGCGCGATTAGTAACCACCTGATATATGCCATTTCAAAGAGTAAACATGTATATGGAGGCTAGGGGGTGGTAGAATGAATAGAGAATGCTAAGCTAAACAATCCTACCTGCCATAATCGATATAAACACATTTGGAAGGGTATACACTATACATTGATCGCTAACCGCGCTATACCCTATATTGCTACATTGCCGTGTGCAATTTGTGAACGAGGAAACAAGTGAGCGGGAACAACTTCAAAGAGGAGAGAGTCAACAATCACAAAGGCAACCCCACTCGCCCACGTCCACACCTCTTGTTACCGATGGAGTTTGCTGCTGTGAGTCTCGTTCGCTTTGAGTTGCTTGCTTGCTTGTGGTTTGCTGAACATACGTTTTTGGTGTTCTTTTTTTCGCCTGTTTTTTAAAAATGGAACAAGTTGGACGATGCGCGTCGAGACCTCCTCTCCAGTTGCCAAGTGGCCCGAGTTGGTGTTTCTTCTTGTGTGTGCGTGTGCGTGTGCGTGTAGTATATGTCGCTCACCAAGAGACTCACGAGCAAGAAGAACAGTGAGTGAAGAGGAACCCGCTCCGCTCTCTGCCTCTCGAGTACGTACGCACGCTCGTGTGCTTTCTCACTTGCCTTTCGCTCTCTTGCGCTTGCTTGCTTGCAACTTGTTGTGGACCAAGCAAGCCCATTCAGAGCGCAACTGGCCTGTTGCCTTGACAAATTAGTCGAAACGCTACTCACTCTATGCCAGAGCCCACACGTCGGCCCAACTCAGCTCCGTTCGATTTTCTGAATGACGTGTGCAATTTGATTTGAATGTTACTTGTTTATGGCACGCAAGTCCCGAAGAGAAAAAAATATCTTATCCGCAGCCTCACTTCGTCCCACATACAAAGCGTAAGTCACCATGCGAGTCAACGACTCGCGCTTGACTTGACACGATCCGTTGTGCCCGAGCAAAGCGCTCGGGCACACATCCGAACAAGCAGCCTCGTATCGAAACAGGCAACCCCTATATTCGCGCTGGCATGACGCGTTGAAGTCAGCGAGTGGTTGCGTCGGTCTGGGAGTCAAACGTGATCGTCGCGGGGGGATGATGTGGGCGGGACGCAGATCTGCGCACGCACGTGTAGCCACTTTGAGCCGCAAAGCACAGGTTGAGTTCTTGTTTCCCAGGCGTGAAAGCGCAAGCGGTCGGGAACAGGAGCGGAAGGCGGCCGGAACGAGGCCGGGAAACCCGTCTCGTCCTCACATGGACAACAAGAGGTCTCGTTTTGTCTGGAGACTTGTTTGTGAGCCACTTAGGCGAAGATCGCGGCGGCAGACGAGGCGGCCACATGCGTGCGATCTTTGTGCTGAACTGCGGCAAACAAACAGGAAGGTAAACTTGTTCGGTTGGTCATTTCGAGGGCATGAAGATTGTTTTGCTTGGCTTATTGTGGGGAGAATAGGCGTACGGGTCATGCGGTTGTGAGCTATCGGCAGACGAGGCTATAGAGCTGACATTCGAGCCGCCTCCCAAAATCACGCTATCAGAATCACGCTATTTGACCGGAAATTCGACAGCGCTAGCGTAAATATTAGGATCGAATGTGTATTTTGTGTGACGCCCACATTCGCTCTTTGAAGCGCAAGAGAGCAAAAGCGAACAACAAGCTTTTCTTTGTGGGATCAACTTGTCGCTGACAATGGACCCATGCACAGGAGCGTTGAGGAAAGTTTCTTATCCTCTCTTGGGACGAGGCTGTTGCGAAAAAGAAATGTGCACATTTAACGTTCTTCACGCTCCCCAATTTTCTAGCGGATTTGGACGTGCAATAATGAAAAAAAAACAGCCGATGTGGGCAAGAAGAACAACCATGCTTGCCCAGATATTGTAAACGAGAACGGAGTGCCCAACAACACCAGCAACTTGGTTCACTGCATTTGGATGAACGCACGCATTCGAGTTTTGCTACTTGGCGACTTGCTATTCACTTCAAATGTGCGCAAAAAGAGTCCGGAAAAAATAAAGAAGGTTAGCAAAAAGGGGATCTGATCTTGTTTCGTTTTTTGGGAGCACTATTTCAGCCAATCAAAGCACACCCACGTGATCAGAAACTGCGCCAAAAAGGGCCCAAGTCCCATGGAGGAGCCCGCTCGAGGGATCGAAGTCTGCTCCTCATTTGGCAAAGACTGGTTTATTTCCCAAAATGCGCACGACTTTTTTCGAATTATTTCTTAGTCCAGAACGTTTGAAATATGCATACCCCGTCCAAAGCGATACAATATGCGAGATTTTACCAGACGGTTTGCTAAGTTCGCTACTACATGTAAAGTGTGTGAAGAAATACAATCGGTAGTAAAAAGTACCTGCATTGCGCGCCTCGAGCGATGGTGATGGAGCCGTTTGCTTTCGTGACATGACGCAGTTGATCTGCTCTCTCTTCGCTCAGTCGCGAAATGGTGCGGAAGTCGCTGGATGGAAATCACCGGAAGCTGGTGAATTTTGGGACAAAACTTGACGTGATTACTAACAGCACTTTCAGCCGAGTCCTCGATGATGGCTGTCCCACCAAGTCGCAGCAGCCACTCATCTACATCGGCGAGCTACACCGATACTCATGATGCCGTCCACTGAAAAAGAAGCTTTGGCCATGGGAAGAAACCACCGGTGCGCATCGCTCTGTAGAAATTTGTGAACAAAATGGCTGTTAGGTGCGGCTGCGGTGTTCTTTCACATCAGATTCTCGCACCTATCCGAATGTGCACCTTAGTTTTCCCAGTCGTGTTTTTTCAAGAATAAAATATCTTTCGAAAATGGATAACCTCTCTTGAACGCTTGTGTTGAGTATCCATTTCAACAGGCAAAAGCTTTTGAAAACGTATCCTTTTTGTACGTATTCATTTTAACAGGTACGAAACGGTCCGTGGGCTTTGGCCGATCGTACTGTATCCAAAGGCAAGAGAAAGCGACGGCCCATCTTTCCCACCCAAA
Organism: Globisporangium alternatum; assembly: GCA_023334315.1. NCBI lineage: Eukaryota > Oomycota > Peronosporomycetes > Pythiales > Pythiaceae > Globisporangium > Globisporangium alternatum. The sequence goes on along the minus strand of JAASGT010000044.1, from coordinate 37,778 downwards.
TTGCGGGTGAATGCCTTTCTTGCCAAAAGTGCTAGCGTGCTTTTGGGCAGCGTACTTTTGGATTTTCACGCAAGCCGCCACGCCAGGAGTTACTTTCCAATTGGAGAGCTCTCTGCGTCGCCGCCATCACCACCGCCATCAGCAGCAGCACCAGCCGCTATCCGCAGTCCGCAGTCCGCAGCACCAGCCGCAGAGCCTCAGGCGCATCGACTTTCTGCCGAGCAACCGAGCGATTGATTGCACACGCGCGTTTGCACACACGTGTTGCAAACCACCAACACCACTGACAGCAGGCGGTATACTACGAACCTTCATTGCGCGACGATGGAGATGTCCAAGGACGTGCAGGAGATCCTGATCACGATGAAGGAGTCGTGGTCGGACGAGGAGCAGCCGCTGCTCGCGAGCCTGCAGCGCCTCCACGAGCACTATCTGGAGATGATGGCCGGCTTCTCGGGCCAGGTGTCCGAGCTCGCACTGAGCATGAGCCCCGAGGCGCGCATCATCGCGCACGACCTGCGCGTCAAGATCTACCAGAACTGGCGCACGGTGCTCATGAAGTTCGCGACCCCGAACGCGCCCGAGGAGATGGCCGCTACGATTGAAGACAACCAGCACGAAGCCGGCTGCGATTGCTGCGTCTGCGAGCTCCACACGAGCCTGAAGCAGTACGAGCAGGTGATCGCGGACTTCATCCTGAGGAGTCCCAAGATCAAGCGAAAAGTATTAGAGCCCGATGATCCGGACACGGACGACTCGGACGGATACGACTTCCCGGACTTCCTCGGATCGGTCTAGAGCCGCGCGCTCGAGCAGTTAGTATTAGGAAACCAGCGCAGCAAGAGTGGCGATCGACGCAAGAAGACGAGAAGCAACGAAGACCGAATGGAAGGGCTTCGTGGGGCGTCGATCGACTGACCGACGACGACGGCGAACGAATGAAGTAGAAGGCGAAGAACACGCGCGTTTCGGCTTTGCTCCGTCCGTCGCATCGCATCGTGCGGACTCGGCTCGACGCGCTATCGTCGCCAGCGGGATGCATGCAGCAAAACGCATGGCGCATATCTGTCGAGGTGTGGCGTTTGAAGAAGAAGAGCGCGCGCGTGGGGGCTTTCCACGCCGTGTGGTGTTGTTGTGTGGGTCGCGCTCGCGCGTCGGAGTCCGGTTTCGATTAGAGTGCGTCCGTTGTCCAGGCTGTTCGTGTTGTGTATTTTTTTATCCCGCGCCGCCGTCGCCGATTGGAAGCACGCAATGCATGGATCAAGTCGCTTTGGGTTCGTGTGATGCCGTGGAAGGAAGAAAGAGCATCGTCAAGCGCATCGAATGAGAGACGCGCGCACGAGTACTTTCCAGCGCCTGCCCGGCAGAAGAAGACGAGGAGGAAGACGAGAGTGACGACGACAGACGGCCGCTCGAAGGAGAACGGGTGTCGTCGCTCTTGGCTTCTTTGTCAATTAAGTATAAATCAACGAATTATTGCGAAGGATGTGTGCGTTTGTGTGTGTGCGCGCATGTAGAGGCCATTGGGCCATGAGGGGGGCATCATGGCGAAATGAAGCAAGGAAGGAAGAAGTGACGCGGAGGCTGGTGATGAAAGCACAGCCGCAAGCAAGTGAGAATGGCTCTTCTACTGAGCGTCCGCCCGCTCTGTCATTGCGATGAAACGGTTTTCTACTGTAGAGCGACGGCGCCGCCGAAAAAAGCGAGCCACCAGCAAACAGGTCTGGCGCATGCATGGGCCGACCCCATGCGACGTGCGAGCCGCACGGAAGGATCCACGGCGGACGGCAGGGACCGGACCCAACCATGGCATGGATATGCGCATGTGTACCTGGCGTCGCGCGCGCGCTCGAACGTGAGTGGGTTCAGTTGCAAGACGAGCCCGGGCGTATCTTTAGCGCGGTCGCCGCGGCAAAGTAGCGCGCGCACATTGGAGGTGACGGGGCGCCAAACGAGAACGACGGGGACGGCCGCAAATTGCACGGCTGAGCTGAGCGTGCGGCGCGGCGCGGCCCGACCGCAGCCGCAAACGGGAGGGAGGTTGCACGCTTCCTGCTGACGCATTTCGCCACATCACACGCCAGCTTGCTGCTTTGGACCCCAGGCAGCAAGCTCCCTTGAGTGAGGAGGGCCGAGCAGATGGTTCCGCTTTTCGGCCGCCGCGAGCTCAACTTGCACATAACCGGGACGGTGGGCTCGAAACCAGTCCCACGGAGAGGAAGGAGAGAGCGTGTGTGAAATGGTGGTCCTTCCGTGTCCGCACTCTTTGATTTTGGTATTTCGCCAAAAATGGTAACCACTCCCATGAACGCATGTTTGCGGTTTCCTATGTTAAGTGTATGGGCTGTGGGATTCCCAGCTTTGCACGTTTTTGGACACATCACAATTTGAAATGAGATTCGAAAAGAAGCAAATCAAAAAGCACACCTCGGACGCGCACGTGACTGCGCATCATGACAGCCTTCCTCGAATCATGCGCGAACGCGAAAGTCGGATCCGGTCAGCATTCTTCGCCACACACACACACGGTTTGTGAATCCATCCGTGCAAAGACACTTGATGAATCCATTGTGTGTGTGCGCGCTTCGATATTCTTTCGTTTCATTTCACACGTCACGACGCGAAGAAGAATAAGATCCAAGAGTGTCCAGCACAAGAACGATAAATCAGTGGTCTTGTGCGCAAGTTGCGCACAAGACGAAGTTGTGGCCAACAACATGCCGCACAAGCCTGCTTTGCCCATGCGATTGCGTGGGCAAGTGGCCGATTGCTCTCGAGAAAACAAATGCTAGACGCGGCCGCGCACAAAAACAGCCAAATCAGACGCCAAAATCACCACGGGTTGAGTCGAGCAAGCGCGGGGTCACACGCTCGCATAGAGTGGCCAGCGACCGTTAGCTAATGGTGGTTTCAGCCGCAGCGTTGCCGCGAGAGCGTAGCCGTGTGTTCTTCTTGGTGATAACTTGGTTGGCAAGCAAACTGAGGCAACATGTGGCCATCTTCGATTCTCTACACGGCGTTGCCGTTTACGTTGGACCGCGAGCGGCGACCAATCGCGGACCAGAACGCGCGAGCCACGACGGCGTCCGTTCACACGCACGCACGTGCTTGAAGTGAGAACCATGGCCTTTGCTTCCACGTCCGTCCTCACCTCAGTGGCTCACGACCAAAGAGAGTGTGCTCCTACGTCACTGTCCTCAGCACAGAGTTGCGGCGTTCATGTGCACTCCCATTCTCCATCCATCGCGCCATTTACAAGTGAGCTTGCGTCCATGCGTCCATATTGACATCCTCATCACTTTAGCCAGCATAGCAACTCAAAGTCACTTGACCGCCCGCTTGGGCCAACGGTTGTCACGCGCGAGACGCATTTCAGGGATTCGATCGAACCGTTCACTTCAAGCAAAAGCGAGATCCGCAAGCGACATACCAGATCGCCCATGACCGCGACGGACGGACACCTTGACAGAGGATTTCGCAGATGCGACCGGTGGTGATCCATGATCCGTATTTCATTTCGGTCAACAGGCAAACAAACGCATCGCAAAAGTGAAACCGGCGCAGCTGCGTTGCGACCACTTGCGTGGCGGCCCAATCATCATCATCTTCCGGTCATCACGGAGTGAGCCACATCTGAACGCATAAAAAGGAGTATATGGTGTTGACCACACCAAAATAATTCTCTCCGTGAATACCGTATTTAATTTCTTTAATTTTATAATACGTACTTTACGTTTCTAAGGACGAATCGACAAAAACAAACATCGCAGAAGAGGCGGAAAAATGGATAAGAGCACCAACAAAGCAACAACAAAACAAGAAGCGCTCTGGTCGTTTGTCGCGCCTTCGCTCGTCGACGCGGCAAACCGCTGTGTCAACTGACTCCGCCGAGCTAACGACACGACACCAATTTGCGATTGCCACTTGAATATGCGGCCGCCGCCTCTCGCATGCCGCCTTCAATTGACTTATTTTCCTGATAATAAATAGCTCGACATTTTGTCCATCATTTTTGGTTTGTTTTCGATGCGAGTGCGAGATTCGCTCGACGACAGGGCAGCTCGACCAAGTGAACGTAATCTCCGCCTTGTCTGCTTCTCGCGTCGCTGCAGCTGTCAAGCTCAACGCTCCTGTCTTCGGTGATGCCTTCACTCCTGTCTGCCTATCCAATCCCATTCCTCCCGCCTCCTATCAAAATCCACGCCTTCATCCATCCATCCAATATCCAAGCCAAGCAGAAACAGCCAATTTGACAAACGGACGCTGGTTGACGCACTCGTGTTTTGCGATGGACAGCACACACGCGTACGCCATCCACTGTTCTTTTCGCTTGTTCGCGCTGTCTCGACCGCACGACGTAGCAGAACGACTGGCTCACAACCGCCCCAGCCACCAGCTAGCCAAGACGGTGCAGACTGGTCGGACGACGCACCCATAAGAAGAGCGCGGCGCATCCGCTTCTTTCGCGAGCTCGTCGTTGAGATGGAGCGATCGGTCAGACCAGCCAGCCGTAGGGACGGCAGCCCCGTTTGCGTGAATCTAGCGCTCGGCTCGTCACTTTGTCGCGATATCTATCCATCCCATCGGGACGATCGCGATCGTGAAATGGATGGCCAATGCAAGCCTCACCTGGGTGAGTGGCTTCGGATTAAAACGCGTGTGCGTCCATGACAGTCGCTTATCCTTTCGCAAATACGTTACTTCAACTCGCTGGTCGCACATTTACAGACCGATACACGCTTCTGCTGTCGAAGTGGCTCTGCGAGCCGCATGACATGCTTTCTGGTATCTTATCTCTTATCTACTCAAAGTGCCGTGTTGGAAGAAGCCGACACATCTAGCTGCCAATGAATAGTGATCTAACTAACTCTGGTGAACCAACGTTTGAGCTTGTGTCGAACTACGACAGCACAGCAAGAGCGCGCAACTCCAAGAGAAAAGAGCCATTGTCGACTTCAAGGGCACAATCGCACTCGGCGCTTATTCTGCCAGGAATCTATACTTCCTCTGTTCCAAAAAGAAATGTGCAGTTTAGTTTTAGGGAAAATTCCAAAAGGTGACTCAAATTATCATTTTTGCCCAAAAGGTGACTCAAACCTCTTTGGTAAGGGTACCCAAGATGTTGATTCCTTTTAGATTTGAAATCTAACGACACAGTCTGAATCGTATTAATAGACCGAGTTCCACGCGCTGTTTTAGCTCAGTACTACTTGTGTCTGCACGTTGCAGTATTGTGGCCATCTCGAGTACCGCATTGCCTGCAGCGATACACATCGCGCGATCGCTGCTCGCCCCTTGACCGAATCCTTCGCTTTCGTGGGCGCCCTGCTTGTGCGTGCAGCGGAGATGGACGGATGTTCTTGTCCACCGTCAGTGCTTCTTCCGATGGCACTCTGAGAAGTTGAAGGTGCTCGCTGTACGCCATCGTTGGCAGCACGGCGCAAACAATGTCGGCACCTTGTCCATCTTGCCAGCAGCCTGGAAAGCAGCAAGCAAATGCACACACGGGAGACCATGCTGCATTCACACCGCGCATGGACAGCTCGGCGCGCCAATATTTACTTCCACGTTGGACTCGAGCGACGACGAGCGATGAGAAACGTAGCAGAGCTCGTCCGACGAGAACGTGACCACGTAGCTTGGAATTTTCATCATCTCGTGCTGGTGCTTCGTCTCAGCCTTTGGCGTTACCTTGTGACTACACGCTCTCCGCTCTGCTGCATAACGCAGCCGCTTGAAGCACTCCCCCATTAGAATCTTGGCGTACGCGCGGTAGTACTCGTACGGGAGGAGCTTCCTTGGCTTGAGCCTCAGCGACCGTGCTTGCTCGCTCTCGACGAAGTTGGTCGTGCTCCAGCCGTACAGTGGGGTCGTCTTGAAGTGCGGGAACAGCGCCCAGCGGTCGGGCTGCAGCGATCTCAAGTAGAGAGCTGCTGGATCGTTCACGGCAGCAAGCTGGTCCAGGCTGGCGGAGAAAGCCACCTCTGTCTTCGCAGCTTGCGCACACCACACAAAACCTTCCTGCGAGACGGCCAACTTTATCGCCTTGTCCGCTCGCATGTTTCCTGCTCAACAAACAGCAGAGTGGATGAGCATCACACATGCGCAGTAGCCATCATACCGCAATCAGCTCACCTACGATGTGTCGAGTGCAGAAGTGCACGCGGACATTGAGCGCCTCTGCTGCTGACACAATGCCAAGGTGCCGATCACTGAAGATAGGAACGCTGGACAGCGGCTAGCCTCTTGCAAGCAGGATATCAAAGAACCACTTGTTGTTGCTGGTGTTCCCTGTCGGGGCGAGCGCGACTGCTGCGATCATGTTCTCCATGTTGCCGTCCCGAGCGATCAGGATGATCTGCACGCCGTTGTAATGACGGTGCTTCATATGCGCTGCGTCGAAGCCAATCACTTGCTGACCGTTGACGAAGAGCTGCACTTCCATGGCGATGATTGCTCACTCGAAGCAGCCGCTTGGGTCTTTGTGTACCTCCGCCCAGAGGTTCTCGTTGATAGCCGACAACTCTCGAAAGTAGCTTGGCAGCAGACCGACGGATCACGTGTCTTCAGCGTACATTTCCTTCAGCACTTCCGCTTTCGCTTGGCGGACAAGCGACTTACCACATGCAACACCGTTCTGCAGCCTGAGCTGCTCTGTGAGTGTCGCTGCCGATGCTGAGTTGTCCGCCACGACAGGTGCCCTGAGCACTGTACTGCAAGCGACCTGACGTTGTGTTGGCTTGGCAATACCAGTGCAGTTCATGTGCTCGAGGCAGCTCGACGTCACGTGCCATAACGGCTCCTTTTGCATGTACCGAGTGCGCGATGCATTCACAAACCAATCACAGCTTGTGCACGAGCACTCATACCGCCTGAACGTGCCGCCCTTGGTCGATACCACCGCGCGCTTCCCTTGCATCAACGCCACGTCCTAGATGAACGCCGTCACTGTCTTGCTCGTCGCCCATTTTTACGACCTCAGCTCCATTGGCTCCATCACTTGCGATGCAGCGACAGAGGCGAGCGAATGAAGACGAAAGTGGACCACGATGAGAGCCAGCGGATTCTACTTTGAGCAAACTGACCAGAGACTGTGTCGTTAGACTTTTGTTTGATTTCGCATTGGGTGGCCGCGAAAACCTCTTCAAAGCCGTTTAAGTCACCTTCTGGAATTTCCCTTGGTTTTATGTGGCACACATAATCGAGGTGAAACTGCACGATTGGCTGAGTATAATATTATATATGTAACCCCAATTCAATGACTGTTATCGCTAATTGAATGCTTCCTGCACACACATATTTCACATGGCGCGGTCACAGGGCCGAGCAAATCTCTCCCCAAGCGAACGCGTTCATTTGCTCACCTTCTTGGCTGCTCGCTCAATTGGCGGCAAAGAGTTCAAGCATGGTGCAATGAAGGCGGCAAGCGAGGTGTTCAATTGCCACCGCAACACTGTTCGAGCGATATGGAAGGCACACATCAAGCTCGAGAAAGTAGTGGACGAGCACACGGAGCCTGCTGCTCGTCGCGGCCGCCCGCCCAAGTACACAAGCGAAGATGTGAGTATGCGTGTGTCGGCTGTCCCTGCTCGCCAGCGAACGACGGTGCGTTCGACTGCCGCTGCTGTTCAACTCCCAGCGACGACCATCCAGCGCTACATCGGGAAGGGCAAGGCGCTACGAAGAGCGACAGTGCACGTCAAACCGGCATTGAAGCCAGACCAGAAGCTCGCGCGGCTCCGTTTTGCGCTCTCGTTTGTGGAGCGGCCGCTCGGTAAGTTATGATGTCAGCTATCAGTCTAATGACAATACGTGTGCTCACTTTGTCATCGCTTCGCAGGCTTGCGTACTCGCTACTTTCACGACATGAGCGACGTGGCGCACGTCGATGAGAAGTGGTTTTATATCCACAAAGTCTCGTCGACTTTCATTCTTTCGCGCGACGAACAGCAGCCGCACCTCTCATGCCCAAGCAAGCGCTTTATCGCGAAGGTGATGTTTCTCGCTGTGGTGGCACGACCGCGCTACGACTACGACCGCAAGCGAGGATTTGACGGTAAGATCGGCATCTTTCCGATCGTTGAGCATCGCGCTACTCAGTGCACGACCCAGAACCAGAAGAAGGACGACGTCATCATGGTGCCTCTCACCGTCGATAAAAAACGTGTACAGCAACTTGCTCAAGACCAAGGTCATCCCAGCAATCAAGGCGACATGGCCAGGTATGTATACACACGTAATCCACTCCCCTGCGTTTGTGCTGAGCGCTATTAATGCTGTTTTTAATGCAGGTGTGCGCAACAGGACGCTATGAATTCAGCAAGATAACATGTCTCCGCACGTGCATGGTCAAGCTGCTGCCCTTGAGGCGAGCGTGGACGGGTGGGACATACGCGTGCGGCGGCAACCAGCCATGTCACCAGACATGAGTGTGCTGGATTTGGGTTTCTTTAACGCTATTCAAGCAGTCCAACACAAGTAGCAAGCGTACTCCATCCCTGATCTCGTCAAGGCAGTGCAGGAAGCCTATGATCAAATGGGGGTGCGTACGCTCGTGAAGTGCTTCCTTACGCTGCAAGCAGTCATGGAGCAGACAATGCTCGCAGATGATGGAAACGAGTACGCTTTGCCGCGAGTGAAAAGCGTCCACTTTCCAAGTGGGATTTTTCCGGCTGCTTTGACTTGCTCAGATTATGCCTATTTTAAGGCTATTGACACGTTAGAATCTGCAAATAAACAATAAAACTGAGTTTTTACTTGATAAAAATGACCATTATTTGACATATCTGCTCTGATTGGATAAAATTATCATCAAGCAGTAAAAATCTTACCGCTTTTGACGCGCCGCCACACGAACGCATGGCCAAGGAATGAAACTCTGAGATGGCAGCTGAAAAGAGGTTGTTCCAAACGTTCGTTTACCTAATTTCGTGTAATATCACCAAATAGCAAGCCAGCTTGGAAGGATTAAAGACAAGGCGTTACAAATTGACGTTTAAAACTGCAATTCTACTACAGATCGCCTACTAATGTGCTGGTATAAAAAATATGCCATGTGCTAGCATCAGAGGGCTTTTTTGTGCAAAAAGCGTGTGAACTGGATTAGTGCTCGCCGAGAACGAGGACAAAGTCAACAATGCACATTTCTTTTCAGAACAGAGGAAGTATCTGGAAAAATTACATAACTTATACATGAGTGACATGTCACTCAATATCGTCGTCCGAATCGACAGAGTTGCCTGCCAGATGCAAGCGCTCCAGAGCAAGCACAATCTCGCAGTCAAACTCGACCTTTCGCTGCGTGAGAGCTGCCTTCCTAAAACCAGCTTCTATAGTTTCGCTGGGTAGAGCCGCCCACGAGCGAGCTACCCAATCGTAAATCGTCCGTCTCGTTGATGGAGCAAGCTTGAACGGCTTTCCGTCTTCTTGCTGTGAGAGCTGCTGGCACAGATTGTCGATCCAGCACTTTCTCAACCTCTGCCCCAGCAGCATATTCCAGGCAACGTCGGAAGGTTGGCAGACCGACGTCGCGCTTGGAGGAACTTTGAGGACGACGACATTGATCGAATCGGTAAATTGGGTGACTTCCCGGGTCCAGTGGCCCGAGAAGTCATCCCAGAGCAGCAGAATAGATTTCTCGGGCTTGTGTCGCTCTGCGAAGTGGAAGCGCAGAAATTAGATGGAGAGATGCGCATTCCACCAACCTAGGCAAGACAGAACCTTTATCAGCCGCAGCCCAGCGTGTCGATCGAGTATATCTGCTCGGATTGTGTTGTGTCTATTTATGTTTGGTATCCAGATCAGGCCCGAGCGACCCTGTTATTCAAGATTCTCCGACTTTGAGCCCATAATATGGCGAGCTGCAAACGGCGTTGGTGAGACGCGAAGGTAAGCTTATTTCCGTTCCTTCTTCAATGAACGTATCACCATTAGACAAAAACGCAGTGCTGACTGTAAGACTGACAACCAAGCTTGGTGAACCGCTCACTGACTGTTGCACTGTGTTCAAGCAGCCTGTTGACTTGACGATGATATGCAGTGAAGGCTTGGACGTGCTCCACGCCAAGGTGATGCAGCGACTAAGTGAGTTCGACTCTATAGCGTGGACAGATAGCGATGGTATCTATATGAAACCAGACTCGCAATCAAAGCAGCGGGACTATGTCAAGTTGTCATCGGGGACACTTAGCGTTCAAGTTGAGGCGACATGGAGAAACGAAATGTGCAGAAAAGTAGCGATGGACAACTTCGTTGTTGATCTCTATGTATATGCTGCAAAGGTGACGGCTCGAGGTACTCAGCTGAGGTGAGCAACAGCGCAGCGCATTCGCCAAGCATCTGAGCAGATCACGCGCTACCTTGAGTCGACTCCAGCATCAGATCAGTGCCCCCACCCTTCGAGCTTAGCGTTCCGATACTTTGCCACTCAACACGCGCGACAACCAGACGGCAGGACACCTGCCCTTCCCACCCATGCAACATATAGACAGCTCCAAGCCCTCGATGCGTCTATTGAAGCATCAAACACGCAGCAGCCGCAGAATATCGAGCACATGCAGCAACCTACAAGAAAATCCGAGTACGGATAAACGGCAGTGAAGTGAACTTCGAGTTCACCATGAGCGACCTTCGCAGTGCACTCGGGCTTCCAGAGTTTGACCTCGCATTCCAAGACCAATTGACACCGCCACTGCTGACCTGCAAGGAAGCGACATGGAAGACATTGACCGCATGAATTCATTCTAGCTTACGACTGGATTGTGATCTCATCTTTTCTATAACCACAATACACATAGATAGTCCTAGCTGACTCGGTCTCTTTTGTACACTGTTTCAAGGCAATGTTGAGAATCTCCTCTGGGGTAAATGTGAACGCCAAGTTTGCATGCTTCTGAAGCCATCGCTTGAGCAGAGAAAACCCGGTTTCGATTGGGTTAAGTTCTGGTGAATACAGCAGCAGGAAAAAACCATTGCGCCGACCGAATGAACTGCATCCTCCGGCTCATTGTACATGTGAATCTGAGCATTGTCAAGAATCACAATCGATCGCGGAAGCGGCCACGGTCGCAGTAGAGGCAGCACCTTCGTACGTAAGGCGCAATGAAATCAGCTTCTGGAGAACGCTCCTCGAATCGGTCCCCAGTGCAGAAAATCGCTCACATCCATCGCAACTATCACCGACAAGCGCTCGCTACGAGTAAACGGCATCGACACGACAGCAGACTGACTTCGTCGAGACTAGGCGAGCCGACGGCTGCGGTGACGGCTGTCTTTTGCTGTTTCGTCGATGAACACTAGCTGGTCTTGGTACAAGTAGAACGGCTCGAATCTCGCTACGTAGTCGGTCCGCTCTAATACACTCGCCTCTCGAGCTCACTTGGTAAGGACTTTGCGGCTCAAGCCCAAATCGAATCGTAGAGCTCTGCAAATAGTCGATGCTGACGCTGGTACACTTGGATGGATCACGCGCAGCTCGGCCTGCAATTCTTCTATGTAAAAGCATGGGTTCGATTCAACGTACTCAAGCACAAAGTTTCGAACATGTTCCGGCCACCGTGACGTTCTCTTGGTCTCCGGTTTTCAGTGCACAGTACCTCTCTGCACAAAGCATTGATACCATCGATTGATCGACCGACTCGAGACACCAAGCACCAATGCTACTTGGTTCAAAACGACGTCGTACAAGTAGTGCAGAACAACAGCTCTCCACCTCAAGTCCTTTGAGAACGTCATCGCAAAAACGACGAAGTGAGAACGCGTTTACAATTGCAAATGGCCAGTTTTCTGAGCGCCATTCGTTCGACTTGCTGGGAGAGAGAAGTAAATCGTAATCCTTATTTGCAGTCCATAGTCAGCTAAAACGCAGTCAAGTGCGATTTGTGTTTTTATTCGTGCATTTAATTCGCGGACTTTGGCTCCATAAATGACAAAATATCTGCAGGCCCTTAATAAAAGTGGCGAAAGCATGGCTTGTCCGTTTGTATAGAAATCGCTATTGTAAGGACAAGCCATATTTTCGCCACTTTTTATCATTTTTGTATGGAAGTGTAAGGTTTTCAAATGATTAATGAGGTTTAAGGAAAAAGCGAAAATTTCACATTCCAACACTGTTCACCTTCGACTTTCACATCCAACAGGCAAAAGGAAACATGGTAAGTGTCCGCGCCTCGCCTTGCGCTCTCTGCGTATGCTTATGGAGACCGGGCTGTGCGTGTGAGCATGTGTGTACATGACCCGCTAACAGACACTGCTGTGTGCGCGTGGCTACAGGCGGCCGACCGATTCAACATCAACCGCCAGTGGGAGCACCTGCAGGCCAAGTACGTCGGTACTGGCCACGCCGACACCACCAAGTTGTACGTACTATGCCATCCGTCTCGCTCACTGCATGCTAGCGACTCATAGCATTGCGTCTGTGATAACAATGCGTGTGGCTCTCTACATGTACGTATGTGTATGTGCGCGTGACAGCGAGTGGGCCGTGAACCAGCACCGCGACACGCTGGCGTCGCACCTGGGCCACTACGAGCTGCTGAGCTACTTTGCGCTCGCGGAGAACGAGTCCGTCGGCCGCGTCAAGTTCAACATGCTCGAGAAGATGTTGCAGCCGTGCGGCCCACCGCCGCAGAAAGAGGATGAATAGCACAGTGCCGTATAACAGCAATCCCAGACCCAATGGCTAACCGGAGAACGAAGAGCTACACACAAGGTTGGTTCGTTCATAGCAGCTAAAGATCCGGCGAGTACAGTTCTATGATGGCATTATGGGGATATAAGTTGTTTTGATTTGCTTACGCTATTGTGGACTTCGTAAAGTCTGAGGACTTCCAGCTCGAGACCGACGAGCGCACGGTGCACTGATTGTCCTGCGTCAAGATGCGTTCCTGCTGTGAGACGACGCCGTGCAGCTGCTGCAGCAGGTGCATCTTCTTGTGCAGCAGGTCTGTCTCAGTCAGCTAACAGTGCAAGTCAAGCAAACCACACACACCATTGGGATCTCTCAGTATCAGCTCCAGTGGCAATAGCCTACTTTCCAGATTCAGCGTCACTCACTGTGCGGAGGTTCTCGGGGTTGAGCGCTGGCAGCGACACGGCGCGATGCAAACGCGCTTTGTCCTGCTTGCGGTAGATGTCGGTGAGGAACTGCATGTCCTGCAAGGTCTCGCCCTGCTGACGCAGCCCCGCAGCACTAGCAGCAGCGGTGCTCGGTCGAGCAGCGTCCACGGCCTTCTGGACCGTCACGCGTGGCGTCGCGAGTCGGTTGAGCGCCTCCTTGGACATCCGCCGCGAGGTCTTCTTGTTCGACACCACGAGTTGCGCCAACTCCATATCAACTTTGCCTCTGTCACCAGTTTCCAGGTCTTGACCTCCAGTTGCTGCTGCTGTCGATGATGTTCCGTCCCCACCACCACTTCCATTAGCCACCGCGCTCAAGACTTGCGGCGACACGCCGTGGGCCTTCCAGTCGGCGATCTTGGCCTGGAGCAGCAGCGCGTGGTCCTCCTGGATCTGCTGCAGCCGCTCGCGCTCGCGCCGCCGCTCCTTGGTGAAGAGCTTCTCCAGGCGCTTGCTCTCGACGTGCGTCACCACTTTCTCGAGCCGGAGCTTGCGCTGCTGCTCACTCTGCAGCGCGCTCTTCACGGCCTCGATGTAGTACTCGTTCTGCTTGGCCTTGGCCAGCGTGATCGCGCGCTCGAGGTCCCTTGATGAGCTCATCGTGCTGGTGCTGGTGCTTTGGCTGTGCATGAAGCCAAAGGAACGACAAAGCAAGGCAAGCCTGAGATCAGCATATCCCTGAGCTCGTCCTTAGACTGCGCTAAAATTAACCCCAACTAATGTCACCTGAGTGTCGTGGAGAGTTTATAAAGAAAAAAGGTGACATTACTGATCTTTGCCATGCGCCATAATGCTGGATCGTACTCAGGTTTAAGAGAGAGAAAGAGCAGATGTCTGTTATGGCAGCTTCACGACGGTGCTCTGCTCCAGGTGGAGCACGTACTGCGAGAGCGTCTCGAGCTGCTCGAGCCCCGTGTTTGTGAAGTGCGCGTGCGTGCGCGCCTTCGGACGCACGAGCTGCTGCGCGGTGTCCACTTCCCACTGCAGCACGGCGCAATCTAATCCAGTTGACATGATAAACAGAGACACATAAGTCATGATCAGCATTCGACACTCAATCCCAACTTTGCGATGCCTCTCTGTACATGTTGTCTCCTTACATTGGACGAGCTCTTCTTGCTGGGCAAAGCCGAGCGCGTGGCTAGCATCGTGGATCGAGATCGTCGAGTACGCCGAGCTCAGGAGCTCTGCCGTCGACTCGCGCGTCGAGTCTAAAACCAATACGACAACAGCGTGGTGTTACATCCATAGATAGGGATGTAATGAATAGCATATCGATAAAAACAGTACTCACGTCTCAGCAGACTGACAAGAGGCTCGAGCTCTTGCGGCCACGACTGGTCCATTGCAACGTATGCAGCAGAGAAGTCCCTATGAGCGTAGCAATACATTAGAATATGAGATCTACAGTCAGCATCAAGAGCAAACATGGCAAGCCAACAAAGATCCTCATCTCGCCAAGCAAAATCGCACCGTTGCCAGAGCGCCTTGCCGATGTCCCACGCCTTGCGCAGCGCCTCGGACTCTTGCTTCACCGCTGGCGCAATGCGCTTCCACAGAAAACGCGCGTCGTTCCTAACAACCACAGCAAACAACTGTGTCAGTCAGCGCAAGCTCAACCCATCAACACGTCGATCTACATGCCCCAGACACCTGATATTCTACAATCAGCAGGCACAGGCACATCATGCACAGACGCCCATGTAGAGCTCATACACACACAGACACGTACAGATTCTCAGTGAGCAGTAGCACGAGCAGGTAGGTCGCGTAGAACGTGGGCGTACACACTCGCTCACTCGACTGCGTGTCAGCTTCGTCGCTGCCACTGGGTCGCGTCACCGCCTGCGCGACGAGCTCGAGCTCCTCGAACATCTCCTTGAGCTCCTGAATCTTATGCTGCACGACGCTGCGGTCGCTCTCGTGGCCCGCGAGCACGTCGTGCAGCAGGTGCGCCTGGGCGAGCTTCAGCTTCTCCAGCAGGCTTTCCATGTTCGAATTGCTTTTGATTTTGGCTCTCGTTGTGAGAATACTTATGTTGGGGAGCAGGTATGTGAGGATGTCGCGCGAAGGTGACACGAATGTTGTCCCAACGCGTCTCAGGCTAGCATCGAAACTTGAAATACAAATTTCCACAGTAGACTTGAAGTTGGCTTGGGGAATGAGCTGTATTGACTTTCCTAATGAACAGGCAAAAGGAGTCATTCCGCCCCAGGAAATATGGGAACGGAGGGCGGGTAACTAAGTTGCTGGGGCTTGATGCTTGGGGTCTTGTCGTCTGCAGTCGCGGAATTTGAAGTGAGGAATGGTGGCTGAGCACACGAAGGTCACGACGGCAGTGTCCGACAAGTACATACCAGTATAAAACCGGTTTACAAAAACCAGTTTTCAAATTTGAGGAAAGCACAATTTCCACCAATGATTGCATCATTTCAAAAATACCGAATATAACCATGACAACAACAATGTCATCTGAGTCTGCCAGAAGCCCGAGTGTCAGAGGACAAGCGATTTCTTGCACGTGGCTTAGTGTTTTTACCTGGCCAGTCGTATAAAGGAGAGGGGTGGCGGGGGTGAAGAAACTCCATTCATCTGGACAAGCCTCAGTTCCTCGGAGGCTGAGGAATTGAGCTTGCATCAGAGATCACTTCGCTCTCGGTCAGTACGATTGATCGCGAACGAGGCCTTCTTCTGTATGACGAAACCGCCTGTGTATCTAGAGTGGTTCACATGGGGATTTGAACATTTGTGTCAAGAAAATGTGGTCTAGGCGAGGCGAAGGCAACTGGCGTTTGGAGCTCGATTGGATTGTGTTCCTCGCTCGAGACTGTGATTTCTGCCAAGCAAGCAAGCGAACCCAGCAAACCTTGCCGTTTTCGTTCGTTGGTTGTTGATGCGTGGTAGGCAGTTGTAGGCAATTGTATGAGAAAGCAACGCGAGAGCGTGAACCTCCAAACCTCTCCCACGAGCAAAGAAACGAGTGCAATGAACGCGTTTGTGCTTGGGCTTCGTATGCACTGGGTTTGCGTTCTCCCAGGTGCATTTATTTATACATACGCCCAAGGTTCACGCGTTTCCACTTCAACGGACAGTTCATCGTCGCATGGAGGGTGGGCTTGAAGTGAAAAAGTACAAACAATGTGATACATGGCAAAAAGCTCTTGTGGACCACCTGAATAATTTACATGAGCCACTCGTTGATTGGTGAATTGTGGAGCGACGTCACTCCTGCTATTCTCTGATTGGCTTATTTGCACTGAATATGCGTGACGTCGTCCTTTTCTTCTGTGCGTTAGTCAGTCAGACAGTTGTCGTGTTGTCTGAAGAGCTCCAGAACAGCACCACGCACGCGTACGATCGCAGGCAGAAGAGCTCACGCTCAAGAGACTCGCAGCAGCCAACAGCACAGTCACATCCACGCGTTGTTGTCTATATTGGGCGTGTTACAGCTGCACCACCGGCACGCGCCAGTTGCCAACAAGACACGTCAGCGAAAGTTCGTCGTCGCTCCGCAACACACACACCGCGATGGTCTCGTGCGCGTATGAAGGAGCTGGGAACGCTGGCAATGGCGCTGCTGTTGCTCCTGTAATGCTGAACCTCGGTTGCGCGCTCGAGGCCGGCAAAGTGGACGCCGTGGTGCATGCGCTACTGCTCACACTCGGGGATCCACTCGCGACGGGTGCACGCAAGAAGCGCGAGGCGACGTTGAAGCTGGTGCTGATAAAGATCGAGAAGCTCCTGACGCTGCAAAGCAGTGCGGTGATGCAATTGGCACCTGGTGTGTGCGAAAATTCGCATGAGGGCTGTCTGTCGTACTCACAGCTGCAGATGTTCGCGCTGCACAAACTCGAGCCTGCAAGCACAGCGTACAACATTGTGCGCGCCGTGAAGGTCACGAACGCGCCGTTTGACAAGATGGCGCTCGACTGGACGTGCAGCGCGCTCATGGCAAAGCACGACGTTCTGCGCACGTGCTTTGACGCGGATCTGTACGGCGAACCGCGCCAACGTGTGCTTCCAGTGGGCCATTTCATCGATCAAGTGGGCCACAACAGCGTCCTGCACGTGCTTGAAGACAAGTGCTCCCCGCTGAGTACTGATGACGAGTCGACTGCTTCTTGGATCGCTGAGAAGACCACGAAGCCCTTCGACTTAAGTTGTGAGGTCCCCATTCGAGTGTACGCGGTTGCCAAGGCATCAACTGAGAACGCCAAGTCGTTAGCGTCCAGCTGGGTGCTTGTCGTGGTGCTGCACCACATCGTGACCGACCCCGATAGTGGCGACGTATTCTGGAACGACTTTGTTGAGCTGTACGCAATGTTTCTCACTGAGCGAGAAGGCCGCATTCTCAGTCCTCCTCCTTGTAGCAAGACAGCACTTCTGGCACGTCTTCCAGAGTTCGAGCCAACCAGCAAGCAACTGAGCTACCGCGACTACGCGCAGTGGCAGCACGATCGCTTGCAGTCTGGGGTACTCGCAACGTCGCTGCAGTACTGGATCCAGCATCTCTCTGATGGTGATGGCGTCCCCATGCTAGAGCTCCCCGTGGACAAGGAGCGCAAGCTCGACTCCGTTTCGAGTATTGAAGCCAATCACGCCGACGTTGTGGTATTCCAGTCATCACCAGAGCTGCAAAAGGCGTTTGCGTCGTTCTGCACGAACCGTGGCTGCAGCATGTTCGTCGGCCTCATGGCAGTCTTCCAGCTGATGCTCTCTCGCCTCGCAGGCTGTGACGACATTGTGATTGGCGCACCGACATCCGCTCGCGGGTGCCACCACGAGGCGCTGGAGAAACTCATGGGGTACTTTGTGAATCCGCTGCCGTTCCGCATCCTGTCGCGTCACGATGCGAGCTTCCACGACTTTGTCGCGTACGTGCGCGACGTGGTGCTCAGCTGCCTCGAGCACATGGAGATCCCGCTGCAGAAGATCCTGGAACACGTCACCGTGGAGCGCAACGACCAACAAAACCCGCTCTACCAGGTGATGTTCGCCTATGAGAGCTCACCCAACGCCTCATCTTCTGTACCCAGCAACAATAAAGCTCACCGTGTTGAGCTTCAAGACATCGCACTGCGGCCTGGAAGCGCCAAGTTCGACCTGATGCTGACAATGCGAACGAAAGTCGATGCGAGTGGTGAGAGCGTGCTTGAAGGCTCGATGGAGTTCCCAGTCGCGCTCTTCCATCGCGACACGATCGTGCGCTTCACCAACTACTTCCTGCATTTGCTCACCGAAGTGATGGCCGATCCGTTCGTGCCGCTGCGTTCAATCATCATGATTCCGTCGTCCGAGCAACACACGCTTCTTCATGGATGGGGGACGCCAGCGGTCGTGCACCAGACATCAGGTGATAACTCTGACCTGGAGACCGAGTTCCTTGACGAGTGCCTGCTTCATCAAGTGCAGAACACTCCAGAAAACGTCGCACTGCAGTTTGAAGGTATCGAATGGACGTACCAGACGCTATGGGCGAATGCCTCGCGGTTCGCAGATGCGCTCAAGTCGCTTGGGATCGCACCAGGTGATCGCGTGGGACTGTTCCTCGATCGCGGGCTTGAAAATGTCGCGGCGATGATCAGTGTGCTCCAGTTGAGAGCCGTGTTCGTGCCTCTCGACACGGAGTTTCCTCTCGACCGCATCAAATACATGATCCACGACAGCCGCGTGCAGGTGATCGTCTCGCAGGTGCACCACAACGAGAAGCTGTTGACTTTGCTGCCTCAACTCGTCTCTGAAAGCAGCAGCCACGCGGTGAAGCTGCTCCACTGCGAAGACCTGAATTTTGCCAAGCCAGCAGTTCAGTGCGAAGAGCTCCAGTCAACTGCCAGTCATCCTGGATCTGCGCTTGACACCGTCGCGTACATTCTCTACACCTCTGGGGTACGTACGCTTCGTCTGTAGCTGCCCTCGTAGCAGCTCTCGTCGGAAGACTAATCAACTTAGTGCCTCTCTTACAGTCCACAGGGAACCCGAAGGGCGTGATGGTCACGCACGCCAACATCCTGACCACACTCCGCTGGACGCTGCGCGAGTACCAGGTCTCGGTCGACGACATTTTCCTGCAGAGCACGTCGTCGACGCTCGACGGCTCGCTCACGCAGCTCTTCTCGCCACTTCTCAAAGGCGGCAGCGCAGTGCTCACGAAGAAGAACGGCCTCCACGACCTGTTCTACATGCGCGACCTGCTCACACAGCATCGCATCAGCCTATGCGTGTTCGTGCCGTCGTACTTTGCGATGCTCGTGGACTTCATGGGCGCGTTCCCGAGCCACATCAAGTACGTGGTGCTCGCGGGCGAGGCATTTCCCACGGCGCTTGCAGAGAAATTCTACGAGAAGCACGCGACGGTGTGTCCGATCACGAACCGCAAGGTGTCGTCGACGTGCCTCGTGAACGAGTATGGACCGACCGAGGCGTCCGTCACGTCCACTTTCTATCGCTTACCCTGCGAGGCTGTGCTCCGAGACCTGTCTGCTCCAGAGCGCGATAATGAAGCAGCGTCCGAGTTGATGATGAAGCTGCAGAGCGTGCCGATCGGAAAGCCCATCGACGACCACTTCGTGGCAGTGCTCGATGCGCAAAAGCGCCTCGTGCCCGTCAACGTGCCTGGGGAGCTCTACGTGGGCGGACGCGGCGTCGCGAAAGGGTACTGGGAACGACCTGAGCTCACGGCCAAGAGCTTCGAGCACCCTGAGATGGCGTTACTTGGTCTGCGCTGGTATAAAACGGGCGATCGCGTTAAGTGGCTTCACAACGGTGAGCTGCTCTTCTTGGGAAGAACGGACTCGCAGGTCAAGCTGCGAGGCATGCGTGTCGAGCTGCACGAGATCCGCAACGCGATCCTGGGACACGCGTGGGTGAAGGATGCTGAAGTGCTTGTCGTGAAGCAGCAGACTCTCGTGGGCTTTGTGTTGCTCAACGACAGGAGTGGAGAGAGTGGAAATGGTAGCAGGCAGGGCCAGCAATCGGTGCTGACGGAGCTTCGGGCGTTCTTGAGCAGCAGACTGCCAGTACACATGGTACCACATGAGCTTCGCGTTGTCGACAACTGGCCGCGCACACCGAACGGAAAGCTGGATGCACGAGCCCTCGCTGACGTCGCTAGCACGATTCTCTCTGGCTGCGCAGTGACGCCCGTGGCACCTCAGTTAGCTGAAGCAGTGTCGTCATCATCATCGTCTCATGACAGCATTCGCGTGCGGATCACGACAGATATCATCAGACAGGCTTGGCTCGAAGCCCTCGGCGTCCACGATCACGACTTGCTGCAGTCTGCTTCGTTCTTTGAACTCGGAGGTAACTCACTGACCGCGATCCGCGTCATCTCGCTTGTGAAAGCGCACGGCGTCACGCTCAAGCTTGAGTCGTTCTTCCGGTGCAAGACGCTCATTGAGATGGCACGCGTGGCATCTACCTCGCTGTTGGACGCTGCTGGTGGTGCCTCTTCGCTCGTGAGCTTCTCGTCGATGTCTTCGCAAACACTGGCGCCGCTCAACTGGCGACAGCATCAGCAGCTGGCAGTGGCTGCCAATAGCCAGGCCTCATCACCACTCTTTCTCGTGCATTGCGCTGACGGCACTGTGTGGAAGATGCTCGAGCTCGCTGGGAAGCTTCCGTTCCCAGTCATCGGTGCCCAAGCGACGAGCGCCAGCCGTGGCGTTGACTCGATGGAAGCGCTCGCAAAGCTGTATTGGCAGGAGATCCGAGCTGTGCAGCCACAGGGTCCGTACTCGCTCGGCGGGTTCTCATTTGGTTGTCGAGTGGCGCACGAGATCGCGCGACTCGCACATGCTGATGGTCATCGCTTAAACCCGCTGACGCTGCTCGATGGCGTCCCTTGCTCGCTGCCTGGTGCCAAGGAGAGCAACAATGAAGACTTCCACGTAAACGACTATCTTGCAAAAGCCTGTGGGTACAAATCCGAGAAGCTCGCAAGTGGTAGTCGTCCGGTGGACACACCAACAACAGAGGAGGACGCGGACATCCTGGAGCAACTCGCGACGCAGTACCTCGAAAACTGCAAGCTCGACGCCAAGTACCATCCGTACACGAACAGCTCCGAGCCAACTGAAGTCACAAACGACAGATCCGAGAAGCAGCCGTGGCTCCACGTGCATCTCTACAAGACACAGGAGTGGACGATCATCTCGGACGAGCTGCAGAATTACGAGGACCGCCTGGGCATTGCGATCGACGTGTTCGACGTTCCAGGGACGCACTTGACGATGCTGCAGCGCCCGCACGTGGACGTTGTGGCGAGTCGCATCACTGAGAACTACCGCCAGAACACTGCATGACTCTCGTTCACTAGGTGAGATGAACACAGCACAACAGTAGAGACTCGACACGACATTAGATAGACATCAACATATTGTAGTAGAATTCATACACGCCATGCACATTACTCTCAGAGTCCTTTTCGGCGTAAACTCGAAATCCGGTAATCGCTCGCGCAGCTTGGCGTTGCTCGCGGTTTGTTTGAACTGTCCGTCGCTCTTTGTCGTGTCGAACTCGACTTTGCCCTGGAAGCTCATCGCGCGCGCGATCTCGAGCACAAGCAACATGCAACTCACTACTAGGAGGCTACACGCACGCCCAGGTCTAGAAACACAACCATCTAACATGCCTTGTATCACGATTCGCTTGTTCGTTGTGCGCGATCTCGTTCAGCTTGTCCACGACGAACGCCATTCCCACGCGCTCTGACGGATTGACTCCGTCATGAGCTGAATCAGAATCCGCTGCTTTTCGTTTGTCGAGTCTGACAGGATCGGAGAGTTCTTTCTTGTCACGTGGTTGCGAATTGCATGTTGAAGCAAGTTCTTGCCCACGGAGTGTCACCACTGACAACTTCAATGATGCACATCGCAAAAGAGAACGCATCGGATGCCAGTGACGGTCGGTCACGTGCCAGGCACTCTGGAGACCTCCAGTTGGCAGCACCCGTCTTCTTCAGTCGACCTTGATCTCCACCTCGCCTAGCAAGCAGCTCAGCCCAAAGTCGATCAATTTGGCCTTGTCGTTCATGCCAACCATGATGGTATCGCACTTGAAGTCGTGGTGGACGAAGTTCAATCCGAGAGACCGAGAGCTACCTCGTGCAATTTCTGCCACTGGAGATTCTCGTTGCATGGCTTCTTCAACTTTGGCATCTACAGAATAGCATGCTGGAGCAAAAAGCTGACGCCGTCCATATCTCCGTCTATAGCAGCCCACTGCAGCAGCAGCGCTTTGGGGTCGCTCGCCTCGAACCTCCTGCGCCACTCACGGGGCCATCACATCTGGCGTCAGCACTCACCCTAGCTCTCGGTCTGCCTCTTCTTGAACATCTTCTTCTGCCGCGGATGACGCTGGAGGTTCGTCTTCTGATTGCTCAAGTTGCGGTAGTACCGTGACTACTTCGCTTATCACTTGGTGCTGGACAGAGCCACCAGTGAGAGCTCGACGGCAACAGCCACCGCAAGCTGGACGTCCGTGCGATCGCCATCGCCGTCCATCTTTTCTTCTCCACTGTAGCAGCACAGGAAGCGGAGCGGATCGATGGGTGAGGAGAGCTGCGAGCAAGCAGGCACGTGTCTTGGCTTCGTGTGCAACCCTACGCTTTCCTTTATGATGGCATTCGGTTCAACACCAAAACTCAAACTCAAATACATGTTATCTACCAGTAGAAAATGGTATATCTGCCTCATTTCAGCCAATAAGGTTGTGTTATGGCTCCTTGGATATCCTTTTAGCTTCAAGATCAAACAGATCAAGAAGAGAGCATGGGCACGAACGACCTAGTGCAGCAGGCCAAGACGAGGCGCGTGGCAGTGCTCGTCACGGGCGGCACGGGGCTCGTCGGTTGCGCCATTCAGGACGTCGTCGTCGCGCGCAACAGCCGCACGCCCAGCGACGTCGAGTGGCACTTTGTGGGCTCCAAGGACGCGGATCTGCGCGATTTGGCACAGGCGAAGGCGCTCTTCGCGCACGTGCGGCCCACTCATGTGATCCACTTGGCTGCGCTCGTGGGTGGACTCTTCAAGAACATGAGCCGCAAAGCCGACTTCTTCCGTGAGAACATGCAGATCAACGACGCGGTGCTACACTGCTGCCACGCGTTCGGCGTCCAAAAGCTCGTCTCGTGCCTCTCGACGTGCGTGTTCCCGGACAGGACGACGTACCCGATCGACGAGAGCATGTTGCACAATGGCCGGCCACACGCGTCGAACGAGGGCTACGCGATGGCCAAGCGCATGATCGACACGATGAACCGCTGCTACGCGGACCAGCACGGCTGCACGTTCACGTCCGTGATCCCAACGAACGTGTACGGTCCGCACGACAACTTCAACATCGACGACGGCCACGTGATCCCAGGGCTGATCCACAAGTGCCACTTGGCCAAGCAGCAGAAGACGCCTTTTACGATCTGGGGCAGTGGCGCACCGCTACGGCAGTTCATCTTCAGCCGCGACCTCGCGGAGCTCATGCTCTGGGTGCTGGACGCCTACGAGAGCGTCGAGCCGATTATCCTGTCCGTGGGCGAAGACGACGAGGTCTCGATTCGAGACGTGGCACTTGAGATCGCGCACGCGATGAGCTTTCAGGGCAAAGTCGAGTTCGACACGACAAAGAGCGACGGACAGTTCAAGAAAACCGCGAGCAACGCCAAGCTGCGCGAGCGATTACCAGATTTCCAGTTCACGCCGATCCGCGACGGGCTCCAGGAGACGGTGGCATGGTTTGAGAGCAACTACAAGAGCGCGCGCAAGTGAGATGTGTTTGAATTGCTATTGTCCATATTTGTCTATAACTGCGAGTGTATGTGACTGACTGGCTGGCAAACAAATCGATCAAACGCAACGTAATCGATGTGAAGGCTGACCTTTGTGGTGTTCTCGTTGCGTTTCATCTACCGATATGGGGAAAAATATTGCTCGGAGCTGTTCAAAATTGAATCTGACTGTATTATTAATCAGTTCACCGCGCACATGCGTAGCAATAGCGACGCAATTAGCTAGAGCTCCTGACGACTCTGCTCGCCTTCGAGCGCCTTGACGATGTCCTGTTCCATGTCAAAGGGCGACGTCGTGGTCGCGTATCTCTTGAAGGGGACGCCGTCGACGACGAGGAACTTGGAAAAGTTCCACTTAATGTCGTCGACGATGAAGCCCGAGAGCTTCTGCTTGAGGAACTTGAAGACCGGGTGCGCGTCAGCGCCGTTCACGTTGACCTTCGCGAACACTGGGAACGTCACGCGGTAGTTCTGCTGCACGAAGGTGAGGATCTGGTCGGGTGTCCCAGGCTCCTGCGCGCCGAACTGGTTGCACGGGAACGCGAGGATCTCCAGCCCCTGGCTCTGGTATTTCTCATACAGCGTCTACGTACATGTAGCACGGCGCACGGACGATACGTTAGACCACAAGAGCCTGGTTGCGGGCGCATGATTCGGACACGGCAGCCTGCGTCAAAGCGATCAATGCGACAGCCCTCCCTTTTTGACACTAAAGGAAAAGCGACGTTATGCATATATCGTAGTGATGTGGGGTATCGCTTACCTGCAGCTCGCGGTAGTTCTGGTCGGTGTATCCGCAGGAGCTCGCGACGTTCACCACGAGGATGGCTCTTTTGTCCGCGAAGCGCTGGAGGGGAACTGGGTTGCCGTTGATGTCGTCCACGGAGAAGTCGAAGAAAGATACGTCGTCACTGCCGCTCGCCAGCGTCACGGTCGTGAAGGTAAACACTAGCGCAGCCAGTAGGACCGCCATCGTCGTCTTCATGGCGATCTTTGTCATCTTGAATTGGTGCCGAAAGTACCAAGCGAATCAGACTGAGTACAGTCGTCTCTAGCGTTGCAGCGCTTACTGCTACTAGCTTCTTTACAAAACCTTTATACAAAGGGTGCGTATAGTAGTTAGAGGTGAACATGGTCTTCATTTTCCTACAAAATCTATGTTTAAAAGTTAATGCTCACCTCTTTTAAACATAATGAAGAGATGGACATCAACTTGTTTTAACTGAGGCTTTGTAGGAAAATATAGGCCATGTCTATTGGCTCAGTTTCGTAACACACCGTCTCACACCTAAGCAGGCCCTCCAATCTCACGTCCTCATTTTCCTCTATCGCAACCAGTAAGCGAGCAATGGCAACAGCTCACCACCACACACACGCGAGTGCGAGAGAGACGTCAGGACGAAAGCAATGCGCTGGTGCGTATCAGTAGTCCCTCGCTCGCTTGTCTCTTTGGTTGGCTGACCGGTCTGTTGCGTCAAATAGCGTGGCTCACACCATAAACCGCCCAAGTGTCCAAAACGAACGTTCTTGTGGCACGGCAGCGCGTTCCGCAGCAGTTCCGGAGCTCTTATTCGAGGGCATTTCCTGGCTTTGACACGCTTGCGTCCTAGTCTCAATTGTTTGTGAAACCTCTCGATGGGGTGCGCGCAGCTCTTCACTTGCCACGATCGTGTCTTGTAGCTCTTCACTTGCAAAGATCCTCCGACGACGGCAGCCGTCACTCTCTCTTCACGCACACACCACCACTACCACAGCAGCAGCAGACCACTACCATGGGCGACTACGGACAGTACGTGGTGCCGACGGCCGACGAGATGATCAACTTCAAGGTGGGCCAGCCGGCGGCGTCCATGCTGCCGCTCGACAAGATCCGCGAGTGCGCAGCGCTCAAGTTCACTGAGACGGACCCAATGTTCCTGCAGTACGGTCACATCAAGGGCTACCCAAAGTTCCGCCAGTCGCTCGCCGAGTTCCTCACCAAGGGCTACAATGCGCCAGTCGACCCGGAGAAGCTCTTCATCACGAATGGCGTGACCGGCGGCATCGCGCTCGTCTGCTCGCTCTTCGCGCAGGCCGGCGACCTCGTGTTCATGGAGGAGCCGTCATACTTTCTCGCGCTGAGCATCATGAAGGACTTCAAGATCAACGTGCGCCAGATCCGCATGGAGCAGGACGGCCTCGATGTCGTGGAGCTCGAGCGCCTGCTCAAGCGCGGCATCATCCCGAAGATGCTCTACACGATCCCGACGTGCCACAATCCGACGGGCCGCACCATGTCGACGGAGAAGCGCAAGAAGCTCGTGGAGCTCAGCGTGCAGTACAACTTCATGATCGTCGCCGACGAGGTGTACCAGCTGCTCTCGTTCCCACACATCACGCCGCCGCCGCCAATGTTCACGTTTGACGCGCACGGCACGGTGCTCGCGCTCGGCTCGTTCTCCAAGATCCTGGCGCCAGCTCTCCGTCTCGGCTGGATCCAGGGCTCGCCGAAGCTGCTCAACACGATCGTGAACTCGGGCCAACTGGATTCGAGCGGCGGTATCAGCCCGGTCATCTCTGGCATCGTCCACACCGCGATTACCTCGGGCAAACAGCAGGAGCACCTAGAGTTCGCCGTGCAGACGCTCTGGAAGCGCGCCGACGCGCTCATGCAGGAGCTCAAGAAGAGCCTGCCGGCCGGCACGACGTTCGAGGTCCCAGACGGCGGCTACTTCGTGCTCGTGCGTTTGCCAGAACACATGAACGCGGCAGAGCTGCTGCCGATCGCGCAGAAGCACAAGGTCATGTACCTCCCCGGCTCGTCGTTCAGCGAGTCCATGAAGAACTACCTGCGCCTGAGCTTCTCGTGGTACGACTACCACGACCTGGAGCTCGGTGCGCGCCGTCTCGGCGACGCCATTCGCGAGTACGAGACGATTCTGGCGTCCAAGCCAGCGGCGCCAGCTGCCTCTGCCACCTCGGGCGCTTCGACCTCGAATGGCCACGCTCTCCGCGTCGCGGTGCATGGTGCTGCGGGTCGTCTCGGCTCGCTCATCGTCTCGGAGCTGCTCCAGGCGAACGACCACAGCGTCGAGTACGCGGGTGCGATTGACCTCCGCAAGAACGCTGTGCCGGCCGCTGGATCGTACGACGTGATCGTGGACGTGACGCTGCCGGAGGGCACCAAGGCGCTTATCACGTGGATCCTCGCGCAGGACAAGGCCACCTTCAAGAACGGCAAGTACCCGGCGCTCGTCGTGGGCACGACCGGCAGCCTGTCAAACGCGGAGCTCGAGGCGTACGGCGCGCACGCACCCGTGGTGCTCAAGTCCAATTTCTCGGTGGGCGTGCCGCTCGTGTGCGAGCTCATCAAGGCCGCGGCCTTCAAGCTGCCGGCGGACGGCTGGAACGTCGAGGTGAGCGAGACGCACCACACGAAGAAGCTCGACGCGCCGAGCGGCACGGCCAAGACGATCGTCAAGTCACTCGTGTCCACGGGCGCGGCGTGCACGGGCGAGGCCGTGCCCACGCACTCGCTGCGTCTCGGCGACGAGATCGGTCAGCACACCGTGCTCTTCGCCGGCCCGGGCGAGCGCATCGAGATCAAGCACCAGGCGACGCGACGAGAGGTGTTTGCCATCGGCGCCGTGCGCACCGCCAAGAGCGCGGTGAACATGGCTGCTGGCGTCCACACGGACTAGAGTGTCGATAGAGAGCGAGCCATTAACATAATGAGATAACGATGCCTTTCTCATGATTTCTTCATTCTTTCATTCATTGGTTGATGATGGTATTCATTTGCATGTGTGTTGTGTAGCTGTTGGCATGAATGAGCTCTTGATCTCTCTCTGTGCGTGCATCTAATAAATACGGAGCAGCGAGATAAGCTCGCTCTGACACACGGGGCACACAACGCTGTTCGCGGTCCCAGAGTTGCGCCGGTAGACCTCGCCGTCTTCCTCGCAGAAGACGAGATGGCCACACGGAATGATCGCCGTGTTGGCCTCCTTGTCCTTGCACACGATGCACTCGTTGCGCTCCAGCAGCGCCGCACTCGTCTTGAGCGACCGCACGTTGCGGTCCACTTCCTGCAGCAAAGTGCGCGTGGTCTGCTCCATCACGCGCTTTTGGTCGTCCACGAGCGCCAGCTTATCGGTCATCTGCTCGCAGAGCTGCTCGTAGCGCGCCTTCACCGAGCTCTGCTGCTCGGCCTTGAGCTTCTCGAAGATGTACCGCTTCTCCGCGTCCTTGTGCTGCGTCTTGAGCGCCAGCAGCTCCTGCTCGGCTGCGTAGAGCTTCTCGAGCGCGTCGTCCAGCTCACTGTTGAACTCGGTCTCGCGCGTCTTCCAGAGGCGACGCATCTGCCGCTCGCCCTTGAGGCGCCGCTGCCACTCCATCACGATCTTGTTGTACCGCTCCTTGTAGCGCTCGAGCTCTTCGACAATGTCGCCCGAGCTCGCACCAGCACCTCCACTACTAGAACGCGACTGACCTCCGCTGCCGGCCTCGTCCTCATCTGTGTCATTGCGCTGCCGAGCCTTCTTGCTGTTGCTGCTGGAGCCCGAAGGTGGTTTGCCGTGCGATACGCTCGGACTGCTGGAAGCGGTACCCGACTGAGCAAACAACGAGGCGCCAAGCTTGGTCGCTGTGTTATCGCTGCTACTGGCGCTTGACAATGATGACGAGGCGACAATGGCGCTCTTCGCGGCTTTCGCCTTCGCTTTAGTGCTTTGCGGCGTGCTCTCGGAGCCAATCCTGCCACGCGGTGATGGCGCATCAATGCTCTGTCTCTTCTCGCCACTGCTGCTGTTTGGTTTCTGCTGGCGGTGCTGATGCTGCTGTTGCTTGTGCTCGTTCGTCTCGTGCTGCTTCTGCGCCGTTTTCTGCTGTTGCTGCTCGGTCGGCGGCTGCCAGTGGGAGACGTTGCGCACGCCACACACCCAGCAATCTTGTCCCCTGCTCGGCACCATCCAACGGGATGCAAAGCCCTCGGTCGGGTCCACGTTGAAGTATCCGTCACCACCTTCGTCCTCGCTCTGCGGGTTGGTCACCACGGCCATCATCGGCTCCAGTGGCTTCGCGTTCGCGTTCTTAGACGACTGGCTAGTGAGCACGCGCGGCGTATACACTTTCATGGGTGTCTTGTACTGTGGATTGAGCGACGAGTTGCGGCCGATGATGCGCAGGAACGACGCGCCGCTCTCTGGATCGCCTCCAACGCTGTTCGAGTAGTAGAAAATGCCCTCGGTGGACACAGCGATGAGCACTTTGCCGTTGTCGCTCGCGTAGACCGACTCGAGCAGGATCATCGATCGGCGCGACTTGCTCGTGTTCCCGCCACCGCCGTCGAGCTTCTCGAGTTCAAACTGGTGGCGCACGCCTGGCTCACGGATCAGGATACGGTACATCTCGCCCGTTGGCTCAATGATGTACGCATACTCGCCGTAGATTGCCGAGATGTCCTTCGTATTGGGGATGTCGTGGTGGGACTTGATGGTGTGCACGTGGCCTTGGAACGGTTCCTCGCTCTCCTCATCGTCGCCCGTGTCGTTGCCGTCGCTCTGCAACTCGGTGGACGTGTGCTCGAGTTCCCACACGCGGAGGTTCCTGTCGTTGCACGTCGCAGCGATCGTCAACGAGGAGCTATTGGCATTCGCATCTTCCTTACCACCACCACCGTCAGTCGAAGTAGGAGAAGTGATGAACTCTGCCACTATGGCGGTGTTGCCATTTGCAGCGAACGAGTAGAGGAAGTTCCACGACGGTTCATTGCCAGACGACGCCTGGGCTTCCACGAAGCGCCACAGGTTCAAGGTGCCCACGCCCAGACCACACAGCAGGTAGTACGCGTTGCTGTGCATATCAAGGAGATCAGAAACGATAAGTGAGCTCCTAGCGAAGAACAAACCACAGCTATTTAGAAATCAATATTCGTTGAACGTACCGAGGGTGCTGTTTTTCGCGTGGAGCCACGTACTTGGCCACGTCCGCGAAGCCCTGAGTAACGTCATGATGATGTCAATGAGAATATGTCAATTATTTCTAAAGCACTGATGAATACATGTCTCTAGCACATAGAGCAACGTACCCGAAGCCTGGCGTTGTTGTGGAACCATTTCTGCAAATGCTCAAAGTCTTCGTCTTCGTTCTCTGTATCAAGCGAAATAAAATAAATAACAAAAATCAGTAAGCATGCATATCATCACAATGATCACAATACATAACATCCCAGCAACCACAGTACCTTTCTCGTTGCGATAGTTATGCAGATTAATGCTCATCACCACACGCGGTCCCGTGCGGCAGCCAACGAACACGTAGCGTCCGTCGGCCGTGATCTTGACCCTCAGGTTCGCATTCGCGGCGCTCTGGCTCGACTCCTCGTCGATGTGGCCAAGCAGGTACCCATGGCGGTCACTCGGCACGTTGCTGTCCATCTCGTAGAGACGCACAGACCCATCGGTGAAGCCCACGACCACGATCTCGCCGTCGGGGCTCACGTCGAGCGACGTCGCGACACCCTCGGTGGAGAAACACATGGACTTGGTCGCGATCGCTGGTCGAGACGAGAAGAGCGCGCGCACTGGCTTGGGCGCTGGCACAGGCTTTGGCGATCGCATGATGCCAGCAGCGCTAGCGGACCCGCGTGTCGGTGTGGTCGGCGTCTTCTCCTCGGAGTTGAGTGTGAGATCGACGACTGACGGACCACTTCGTGGCGGCAGCTGACGCGACTGCTGTGCCGCCATGGGGGACGCCAGCAAAGTCGACAAGGACACGGCCTTCGCTGGACTGCGTTGCTGTCGAGCATCGCCCGTGAACTTGGACTGGAACGACTGGAAGGGCGATTTCGACGTCAACGCTCCTCTCGCTGGCGGCGCGATGTCCACTTGCTCCAGCGCAGCAGTCAGGCCTTTGTTGACGCCTGAGCCGCTCGAGGTCTCTGAGATGCGGCGCATTGATTCTTCGGTCATCGCCTGGATCCTGGATCGCACGGGTGAGTTGCGGTGGCGCAGCGGACTCGTCAGCTGCTGGCTCAGACGCGTGATCGACGGCGGTCCGCGCGGCGCAAACGCTCGATCGTCGAGCGGCTGCACACCCGCAGCGGTCGCTTTCGCTGACAACAACAGGTTCGTTCGCGCAGCGCCGTGATCAATCAACCGCCGTGGCGATGGTGACGACACCGATCCGATCCTAGCGTCTGCAGCTGCAGCTGGCGCATTCGTCGTTTCTCCCTGTACCGCAAACGAGACTGTCTTCGCTGTGTGTGATTGCGCGGAGGCTTGCGCAGGTGGTGGCGACAGCTTGGCGCGCTTCGCAGCTCCCTGTGCGTGCTGCGCATCGTCCACCGCGCCGCTGTTGCTGTTACTGCTGCCAGCGTCGCCGCCGTCGTGCTGCTTGTTCTTGGCTTTGAAGTACTCGACCACAGCGAGCCCACGCTTCAGGCTGCCCGGACGGGAGCTTGCCATTACGTTCTTCTTGATCATCTTCTCCATATTCATTCCATTGCGGCGCAAATCCTCCGCTGACCGGTTCAGCAGCAGTGGTTTCTTGCCATTGCCGCCACCACCACTGTTTCCGCTTGCATGTGGATGCGACGGCGCACTACTCGATCTGTTGCGCTGCTCACTGCCATTCGCTGCGCGTACTTGCTGGTGCGGAGACGAGCTGCCGTCCATGCTGCCGGAAAAGGACGGAAGATGAAACACATTAGCATGAGCTCTTCATAACGGCAGCAAAGGGAAAAGCCGAAAGCGCACCTTAAGGGACTGAAGCACCTGCAACTGCTGCTGGCGATAGACACGAGGGTGCTGTGTAGACGCTCGCTTGCTCTTTCGTCCTACAGGGCAGCGCGCAGAGAGCCACGCAAGTTGATGCCCCACGCTCGCCTTTGATCGCTCTTGTCGCTCCTTCTCCCGAAATATAAGCGCGCGAAAACTGCAAAAATCCAAACACCCATTTGTTAAAAACGATAACCGGATATGGAAACAAGAGGGTGATTATTTATAATAGTAGCAGCCAAACTCTAATTATCTGATTGTCAAAAACGATAATCGGATACAAGATATAGTGGATGATTGGGTGATGCTGACCTTAAAACGTCAATCCTCGCCCAGGGCAATTGTGATTCCTCTAATGGCCATGGCGACGACGACAACTTCCGCTGCGATGCGCTTCCGCCCGTGCATCGACATCCACGCGGGCGAGGTGAAGCAGATTGTGGGATCCACGCTCACGGATGGACAAGATGCACCCGTGACCAACTTTGTGGCGACGCAGTCTGCGGGCGAGTTCGCGCAGTACGTTGCATTAGCTGTGTTTTTGACATATGCCAGGCGATTCGGTTGCCGCCCGCCACGCTCACTTGCATTCTACTGACGCATTATCGTACTCCTATCACCTGGCAGGATGTACAAGCGCGACGCGCTCACGGGCGGTCACGTGATCATGCTCGGCGCCTCGGAGGCCAACACACAGGCGGCGCTTGAGGCGCTGCGCGCGTACCCGGGCGGCTTGCAAGTTGGAGGTAAATATGATCAGCTATGGCTTGTATTAAAGCCAAGCGAGTGCTAATCAGTGAGCTGTTTGCATGTATTTCGTACGTGTTGTATGAACCCATTCTAGGCGGCATCAACGCGGACAACTGCCGCTTCTATGTGGAGAACGGCGCGAGCCACGTGATCGTGACTTCCTACGTTTTCCGCGATGGTCAGATCGACTTTGAGCGCCTCGCGAACCTCAAGGACCTCGTCGGCAAGGAGCATCTCGTAAGCAGCAACTCGTGTGTTGGCGATACTCTCTGTTGTGAGTTGCTAAGTCGGTACTGTTATTCTTGCGAGGCAGGTGCTGGACCTGAGCTGCCGCAAGCGCGCCGATGACGGCAAGTTCTACGTCATGACGGACCGGTGGCAGAAGTTCACGACCACTTCGATTGAGTGAGTGCTGTACTGCTATCGCTATGTATTCTATGTGATGGTGTTTAGTTTGTACCGGTGACTTAGCATTGTACTGCTTGTTGCGCTTGAACACAGCGAAAGCCTGTTCCACAAGCTCGCCGAGTACTGCGACGAGTTCCTGGTGCACGCTGTCGACGTCGAGGGCAAGCGCTGCGGCATTCAGGTGCCACATCTTACTCTCAATTGAGTCGGTCATGGTGGTGTGATGTACTGACTTAATTCCGTTTATTTGCGTATTGCAGCAAGAGCTCGTGGAGCTGCTCGCAGAGTGGAGTCCGATCCCAGTCACGTACGCCGGCGGCGCCAGCTCCTTGGTACAAAATTCAATCATACTCAGAGTGTTGCCTTCTAATCTAGCAGGAACACTTATCATGACTGTTGTGTTTGTTCGATGACTTGTTCAGGACGACCTGGACTTCGTCAAGCGCATCGGGAAGGGCAAGGTGCGTGTCGTTGAATGAGCTGCTTGCAGTATACCAACAGTATCATTTGGCATCATCTGATACGATTTGTTGTGTGGATGTTGCTGTTTAATGGTATAGGTGGATCTCTCGATCGGCAGTGCGCTCGACATTTTCGGAGGTGACATCCGCTACGACGACGTTGTCGCGTGGAACAAAAGCCAGCAGCAGTAAGCAAGCGAAAGATACAGTGATTGGATTCCAGTCTTCAGTCAGGTTGCAATAGAACTCAACATTGAGCACGCTTGGGGTCTTCACGATTGTATTTCAACACATGGAGCTCTTTCAAGTTGAAACAATGAAGAAGACTAGAAATGCTGATTTGAAGCTGCTCAAAGGCGGCTGATCCTATTACATTTTGGTTGCAGCACAGGTTAAATCCGATGTAGTTCGCCCAGCATGCAACCTTTACACAGTGCTGCACACAGACACATCCCGCTATTGTTCCACTTACTGGATGAACTTGGCGCCGAGGTTCCACGCGATGAACGCGAACACTTCCGAGTTCTCCTCGATCGTCTTCGCCAGCGGCTTGCCCGCGCCGTGGCCCGACTTCGTGTCGATGCGGATGATCAGCGGGTTCTTCTGCGATGGCGAGTTGCCCAGCTGGTGCTGCAGTTCAGCGATCAGCTTGTACGAGTGCAGCGGCACGACGCGGTCGTCGTGGTCGCCAGTGGTGAGCAGCACCGACGGGAAGCCGCCGTTCGTGAGGCTCTTGATGACTTCGCTGTCGGCGTGCGGCACGTTGTGCACTGGCGAGTACTTGAGCAGGTACTTGAAATCCTCAGCGACATCCGGGTCGCCGTAGTCCGTGCGCCACGCGTGACCGATCGTGAACTTGTGGAAGCGAAGCATGTCCATCACACCCACGGCACCAACGGCGCAGCGGTACAAGTCCGGGCGCTGGTTGCTGGTCGCAGCGACGAGGAGGCCACCGTTCGAGCCGCCGTGAATCGCGATCTTCGACGAGTTCGTGTATCCCTCCTTGATGAGGTACTCGGCCGCGGCGTGGAAGTCATCAAAGACGTTTTGCTTCTTGAAGAGCATGCCATCCTGGTGCCAGTCCTCGCCATATTCACCGCCGCCACGGAGGTTCGGGAGCGCGAGCACGCCGCCAAAGTGCTGCACGAACACCAGGCGAGCCACGCTGAATGCTGGGCTGAGCGAGATGTTGAAGCCGCCGTAGCCGTACAGGTACACTGGCAGCTCACCGTTCAAAGGCGAGCTCTTGCTCTTGACAATGAACATCGGGACCTTCGTGCCGTCCTTCGAAGGGTAGAAGACCTGCTTTGCCTCGAACAGGTTGGAGTCGAAGCCCTTGACCTTGGTTTCACGGAACAGCTCGCCGCTCGTCTTGCCGTTGCTGAGGTCGAAACGCAAAATCGAGCCTGGGTACAGGAACGAGATAAAGTGGATGAACAGCTCCGACTCGGAGCGCTTGCTCGAGACACCCACAGTGCCGACCGACGGTAAATCGATCTCGTACTGGAACACACCGTTCAGGTTGTACACGTGGAGCACGTTGACGACATCCTTGAGCATCTGCAGAACGAGGAGGTCGCCAGCGACTGGGTGCACGCCCTCGAGCACGACCAGGTCCTTCTGCTCCGGAATCACTTCTTCCCAGACAACAGGGCCGGTCGTGGAAATGTCCGCACGCACAACACGCTCACGCGGAGCGTCCTTGTTCGTCTGGAAGTAGTAAGCGTCACCCTGGTTCAAGATGTAGCGGAACGAGGCGTCCATATCGTCGACCAGCTTGCACACAGCGATGAAGTCCTTCGATGGCGACGCCAGGAACGCGTCAAAGTCGCTCAGGTCCGCCAGGTGGACCATGTTGGCGTTCTTGCAGCCGTCGTTCAGCGAGATGATGAGCGTCTTGCCGTCATCTGACACTTCGGCAGTGATCGAGTGCGACGGCTCCGCAGGGTACGCGTACACGAGCTTGTCCTGCGACTGTGGCGTGTGGAGCGCGTGGTACCAGAGCTGGTGGTTCAGGTTCGAGTCGGTCTCCGTGCCACGCTTTGAGTTCTCTTCGTCGTCCTCGGCCTTCGCGAGGTTCTCTGGCGGCGGGTAGCGCGAGTAGAAGAAACCCTTGTCGTCGTGAGTCCAGGCGATAGCACTGAACTTGACCCACTCGATCGTGTCTTCGAGCACCTTGTTGTTGTCGTGGACTGCAAGTACCTTGATCGTCTGCCAGTCCGAGCCGCCGCGCGAGATGCCGTGCGCGAAGTACAGCTTGCCGTCGTCGAGCTTGGCCTCCGAGAACGCGCGGCTCGAGAGCGCGGCCGTGCCGTCAGTCGAGAGAAGGTTTGGGTCGAGCAGCACGCGTGGCTCGCTCTCGAGCGTGTCCTGGATGTAGTACACGTACTGGTTCTGGAGACCGTCGTTCTTGGCGAAGACGTACTTGCCACCGTACTTCTTCGGCGCCGAGTACTTTTCGTAGTTGAAGAGCTCGGTCATGCGCGCCTTCGTCTCCTCCACGTACGGCACCTGGTCAAAGACCTGCTGCGTCACGACGTTCTGGGCCTCGACGAACGCCTTGGTCACGTCGCTGTCCGGGTCCTCGAGCCAGCGGTACGGGTCCGCGACGCGCACGCCGTGCAGCTCCTCGGCAAAGTCCGAGCGCTTCACCTCCGGGTACGCGATCGCGCTGCCGTCGGTCACGCCCACCATCGTTGTCTTTTTGCTGCTGATCGTCTTCCTCTTGGTCTTCGGCTTGCGGGCTTGGGCGCAAATTGAAGAATGGCAGCTTCTTTCTCTCCTTCCCTTGTGTGATGTGTGTTCTGCAACTTGAGCCTTTCACGTTGCTGCTGGTTTGTTGCAACATGCGTGGCGAGCCAAATAATTTTCAGTATATGAACATAAAATTTGGACTCTTAACTTGTTTTTTGTATGTATATGTCTATGGTGAGTGGAAGATCGCTTTGAAAACGTGAGAATTATAATGGATACAAAAGGTCGACGAATGCGTATTCTGCAACCCTACTTTAGAAACTGACCAATCAGAGGTGAACACGAACCTGTGAATGAACATCGTCCACATTTTTTGTGACTGGGATCAGACCCACTCCATGATTGGCAATCAAAAGGGCAAATAACCTACTCGACGTGACAAGTGCCTAGCTCAGGCATTATGCTGTTACTGGCATTGTCATGAGGGTCTTGAAGGTGGCCAGTAAAAGATGACCGACCAATGAGTATGCATCACGGAGGGAATGGCACACTACTCATCCAGCGCAGTGTGAGCCACACTATCAATCCTGCCTACAAATGCTTGCATTGAGAGAGCCACATTCTCATCGGCGGAGCGAGCCAATGGAAGACTTCCAAAAACCGATCAAATCAAATATCAAATATCAAATTTAATCCGGATATCAAATCTAAATTTTATTGCGTTGGATGAGTGTAACAGTTCCAAAAACCAAGTAAAACCAAAGGGAGCATGCAGCTCACGGCGCAGATGCTTGCGATCGTCCTGCACGAGCGAAACCGCCGGCGCAGACGCCGAGCTGCGCTACTGCTACGTCTTCGCGGCTTGCTACGGGAGCGCAACTACGTGTCATCTTCGTCGCTGTTACAAGATCAATCAGACGCTCCATGGTATGTCATGCACGCAGCTCGAGACAGGGCAACCTTTTTGGCTATGGTGTCAGTCCCACCAGAAACTTTTGATGTCTTGCTCGTGTATTTTGATAAGCATTATATTGTGAAGAGTGGATCCGGCCGTTGCGGCAGGCCGCCGCAAATCCCACACAAGCACACAGTGCTTGTCATGCTGCTTCATTTCTACACAAACACAGTTGATCAGAAGACGTTGGCGGATTTGTTTGCCATCTCGCCAGGAACCGTGTCGCGCGTTCTCAGGCATGCCGAAGCAGCGCTCGCGGCGTCACTGTGGGAGATCCCTGCGGCCGGCATCTATAGGCCATCAATCGAGACGCAGCGCATTTGGGCGGCTGCGACGCATACGCGTGAGCCACTCGTCTCAGGTGTGTTTGGTTTTGTTGATGGGAAAAACTTGCGCGTGCAACAGCCGACGGAAGCCGACTTGCAAAACGCGCACTATAATGGTACGAAAACTTGTGTCGTTTGGCTTATTTGTGTTAGTTCTGTTAATGTTGTTGTTGCTAATGCTGTTGTGTGTATTTGATTAGGTTGGCTCCATACCGTCCTGGTTACCGGTGTTCTGTGCTACGGCGTTGACGGAACTTTGATTTGGGGCAGGCACAACTGCCCCGGTTCGTGGAACGACGGTGAAATGAGTAGGGCTCTTCAAGAAAAGCTCGCGAGCCCAGCGCTAGTTGTTGGAGACGGCATCAGACTGGCAACCGACTCAGCTTTCCCTGTAACCGGGCACGTCAATGCTCGCGTTACGCGGCACAGTACACAGAGTGAGGAAGCGTGTGTGGACACCTTCTCTCAAGGACTCGTGCGTTGCGTGTGTTGCCTGCTTTCCGCAGTGCAACTCGATACGCTGATTGG
>JAASGT010000439.1:0-25353 GCA_023334315.1 Globisporangium alternatum | reverse complement strand
TGTGAGACTCGGTATGAGCGGGTGGATGGATGGTTGGCGAGCGTTGATTAGGAAATGCATGTGTGTTGCGTTTGCTTGCTCAGTTGTGATCTTGCGCTCAAGTTGGACCGAATACAAGTTGAGCGTTTGTGGGAGTTGGTGCTCATGCTTATGAGCTCATCCTCGTAATGTTTCGGAGCGATACCATACACGTCTTTTACTTTGGCAGAAGACACGTACTTGGGCATTGCTTAA
The DNA here is from genome assembly GCA_023334315.1 of Globisporangium alternatum. Taxonomy (NCBI): domain Eukaryota; phylum Oomycota; class Peronosporomycetes; order Pythiales; family Pythiaceae; genus Globisporangium; species Globisporangium alternatum. Next base: position 25,119 of record JAASGT010000439.1, on the reverse strand, counting down.
AACTGATTCCTTGAATAACAATGTTAGCTATATGACCAATGTTGTGTAGCAATCCAAACCAACTTTCAAAAAAATTACAAAAAATAGACACAACTCAGTGGAAAATCGTGAAAATTGGCATCTCTCGAACGGTGGTGGGTTGCAGGTTGAAACGGATCGAGCGCCTAAATTTACGATGTGCGTCGGGGGTTTGAACTGGAAGACTCGATTGGAACTCGAAGAGAAGAGATAGATGAACCGAATCCCGTACGAGGACGAAGAGAAATTCGACGAGAGCCGCGAGGAAGACGAGCGCAATGGACCCAACTCGGTCCACATCGACATGCCTAACGGTGCGTGCCACTTGTGGTATCTGGGAATGAACTGCTGGGATTGGAGTTACTGATCCAACTCGGTGCTTTGCTTGATTGCTTGCTTGCAGCAGTGGACGAACCAGGAGAGCATGACGAGCTCGCGTTCCTTCGCGTCGAAAACTCGCTTCTGCGCAAGAAGATCAAAGAGCTCGAGAAAGTTGGACGCGGAGGTGACAAGCACGGTTTGTGAGTGGGAAAAATGCTCGTTCCTGGTTTTGTGGCTGGCTCACTCGTCCTCTGAGCTCACGAGGAGCTCTTATTGTGCTTCACATTGTTTCAGAAGGTTTAGCGTTGACGAGACGGAGATCGAGCGCATTGACGTATTGCTCAAGAAAGCAGAGGTGAGGGGATACCAAGAGACCTGTAGGGACGATGTCGGGCTTTCCTGGACTCATCTCAGGGCGATGGTGTTGCTATGACCTGCTCATCAGGAAGCTAAACTCGAGGCGATGAACTACGTCGCCAACACGTCGAGAGACAAGGTAGAGTGACTGCGAGTACTCCATGTCAAGTCAAGTCCTTTGCAATGCTGATACATTATGATCGTGAATGCAAATGTCTGTAGCTGGGTCAAGACGTCAAAGTGCTGCAAGCGATTCTGAAAAAGGTGCGGCTGCTCTGGTGTTGCGGTGCTCCATTTGAAAGTGACTGCTCACGAAGACGACGTCGTGAACTGGAACTTCCTTTGCAGGCGAAAGCGGAGCGCCACTCGTTCAAGAAGAAGATTAAGAGCACGGATGAGAAGCTCCAGCAGGAGCGCAAGAAGATCGAGCAGGTCAGTTGCTGGCAGGGCACACCAATTCTCCACCCTCTCACACAGCTCTATCGTTTGTACTCGCAGGAGGAAGTGCGATTCCAAGTGGACCGCGAAATCTTCGCCAAGATCCTGAAGGTGAGTCGATGGTTCTTGTAACTTACTTAGCGTCAGTTCTTACATTGAGGAACTCGTCATGCTCGTTGGCACAGGACGACCGCGACTCGTATAAGTACGAAGTGAACCTGCTCGTACAGAAGATGACGGAGCTGCAGAAGGAGAAGCACGAGCTCTTCGTGTGGGCGAAAGAGCAGCAGGAGCGCCACCTACAGGAGATCCGCAAGCTCACGCGCGCTCTGGGGCGCACACGAAAAGCGATCGACGAACAGGTGAGTCAGCCTCAATGCCGAGAGTGCCAATATCGTTCTTCTACTGGTTAATGTGTATTCATTTGTGTGTATTTGGTCTCTCTTTGTTTCTTGACCTCCAGAAAACCAAGAGTGTGGACGTTTTCAACGAGGTCTATCGCGTCCAAGCTGGCGTCTTCCTTAGTGCTGAGCGGGAGCGTGTGTCGAGCGCCTAGGCTTGCAGTCTTAAGGCTGATTATCTTCTCTCTGCTTGGCCTCTATGCTGGGTCAGTCAATAGAAGAAGAGGTTGGAAGCTTGCTTGAATGTTTACTCGAGCGGGTTGTAGATGATGCGCTGCAGCGCGCCACGCTGCTCCGTCACCTGAATCACCATCTTCAGATCCATGATCTCGCCCTCGCAGCCCTTGAACGACGCGATGAGCAGGCCGCAGTTCGTGAATTGACTCGGCTCGATGCCCGCGATGTTGATGTCCGTCGCCTGTTCAATGCCACACACATGAGCTCATCGTCCATGTACGTCCACACCACATAAACGAGTCCACGCACCGTGAACTGGAAGTGGTTGTCGCCCTTCGCGTAGTTTGTTGCCTCGACCTGGCCAAGCTGTACTCACATACGAAAAAGGGTCAACCAAGCGTGGTCAAGGAGCCCTCAGTGCATGTATGACGGATGTGATACAGAGCTAAAGCGCATGCAACACAGCAGTGGAAGGATATTGATGATGTATCGCTTGGTCACCGAGTCCACCAGGTACTACAGAGACAGCGCCATACACAGCAGTCGTCATACACACAAAACAGCAACAGATCAATCCGTAATGTTAGCCAATGGCACACGAATCGAAGAGCTACATACAAGCAAGCAGATGGAAAGGCACCCACCTCAATGTCCCAGACGCCACTCGCGACGGGTTTGTCGAGGTGGAAGTCCACCTCGAGGTTGAGCTCGTCCGTGAGCGCCGCTGGGTTGGGTGAGATGTCGACGGCCGTGACATCCACGACCGGCAGTGAGCGCAGGTGCTCCTCCGCGTCTGTCATCTTGCTCTCGCTCATGCTTTTATGTGTGTGATCACTTGGCTCGCGTCGTTTTGGCGCGGTGGTACAGTCAGCTTCGCATATAGAGGAGCTGGTTGAAAGAGCAAAACGCCAAGTAAGTTTTTTTGTATTTATGCCGTTCTACATTTCGTATTTACAAAATTTAAGATAAATGTCATAAAAGACTTTTATCAGTTTGTAAAATATAATGCTTCAGTTTTCTGCTCCTTATTTGCGATTAAGGAAATTTTCATATTGTGCTTTTTACCTTTTTGGCGGGCTCTCTTCAACAAAGCGATGCTGCAAATAAAGGCGAGCAGCCCCCACACAATAACAGTTTCAGTTTTGCGCTCCACGCACCACCCCAGCACCAACAATGACAGTGTCGGTAGATTTGAGGTGGCGTGCTGTTGTTCTCGTGTACATGTACGGCGTCGAAATGGTTATTGTGTCGTCTTTACTTGGTGTGTCTTTTTGATCGATTAAGCGTTGGATCAAACTATTCAAAAGGAACGGCAACATGTTATCAAAGACCCGAGAGAGCAAGACGGCACAGTGGCCAGCTGGTGCTGTTGCATTTATAGATGAGTATATGAAACTGCATCCATGCTTTTACTTAGAGGAACTGCAGGAGGCTGTGAAAGTGCAGTTTCGTGGGCTTCTCAACACTTCAACTCCAACCATCTGCAGATTACTTCGTTCTGATTTGGGCATTAGTCGCAAGATACTCGCAAAGCGCACTAGGGAGAGTGTGCCAGCAGAGATTGAAGTTTTCTACAAGAAGCTACAGCCGTTCTATAGCGGTCCCGATTAGCTTGTGTTTATTGATGAGACTTTGAAAGACGGCAGGGACACACTGCAAAAGTACGCGCGGTCCGTGTGAAACACATCAGCCATCGTGTCGCTTCCCTTCGCACGAGATGAAAGGGTTTCTGTGCTGGTGGCGTTTGGCGTGAGTGGACTCTTTGAATGGAGTTCAACTCCTGATACGTTCGACCGAGCCAAGTTCCACGAGACGATCAAAACCAAGATCGTACCATTTCTAAACCCATGGTCTCTTCCAAGGTGCGTAATGTATTGAGGATGGAAGTTTTCATGCGTAAGCTGACAATTTTCCTTTTTGTAGATCTATCCTCACCCTCGATAACGCAAAAATCCACGTGTACAAAGAGCTCAAGGAATCGGTTCACTCAATCGGCGCGCTGCTCTCCCTTTCGCCGTACTCGCCCCAGCTAAATTCAATCGAGGTCGGATTCCCTCTTCTGAATCACTGGATCATGAAGAACGCGCCCATGGCTTTCCGTCACGATCCCGTTAGAACTCTGAACGTGACGCTCCTAGTGTGCACCAAAGGCAATGCGTACGTTGGTGAAAATCTCTACCGCCATTGCGAGTACGAGCTAGATCATTTGAACAAGCAGATGTTTTTCAACTGATGTATTTGCTTATATGAACATGTTCTCTGCCTCTGACTCTGCATGATCAACATCTTCCATATTGACCGCCGGTGATGTTGTTTCAATTGGCTGCCAAAACGGAGGGATGAGTGCGTAATGGGGCAGTCCCAGCTGTTGGCGAAGATTCGCAAGGTGCACTTGAGGTGGAACTGTACCACCATTCAGTTTGCATCGTATAGTGACGTATTCAGGCTCGTGAGCAGCAGCACTGGTAGCGTCGTTGATGGAGCGTTGGTGCTCATCGATCATTCTAGGCTGCGTGAATGTTGTGCTGGAGAGGACTTCTAGTTGAGCGTCGTCCGTCTGATGCGCGTGCTGAATTACCCAGTACGACCTGGACGCGGAGCCGAACTGAGGGGCGCTTGGCTGCTGGGAATAGTGCTCGTTGATTTGGGCAGCGGCAGATGCGATGCGCGCACCAATTACTCTGTGGATGACAGAGGTGGTACCAACCTTTTGCACGTAAACGAATAGCTCTACGCGAAAAGCTCCTTGCCTAGCAGCAGACATCATTCAAAAATTCACAAAGTTAGACTCCACACCAGTTCGATTGCATGCAACAAGATTGGCAACTCACCCTGACTTTTGTCGCACAGCGCGAGCCCATAGCTGTCGCATTTGAGCTTCCAGTCCGTCGTCAGATTCTGATAGCTCTTCGTACTTTTCTTGTGGTGCCATTTGCATCGGCTTCAGCATAATTGGGCTCGACTCACTCCACACCACCTCTCGCATGGCTGCCACCCTCTGCTTCACTCGTGCATGGAAAACGCTGTAGCCGTCCGCAAGAGCGAGTTGCAATGGTATAGCGTTACCATGTGATGACCTGCTGTTCGAGTAAGGCGCTCCAAACTTGACAGTCAGAGTCACGGCAAAGACCTCTGGCATCAGCAAAGTAGCGCCGTCGTAGGTTGGCACTTGTAGCTCGTCCATTCGCGCGATCAACACTGAGTGGCGGTGCATGAGCAAGCGAGAGACAACAGCAAGCTCGTCGGCGAAGAACGCCAGACCACCAATCAATTTGTAATCGCAAGAGAGAACGCTGTCAGGTTGCTCTGCTCGCTTGCTGCGATCAAATCAAACTGGTACATTTTTGGTACATCCATATTGTGGGCTTGTTTTTTCCAATCCTATTTTTCGACCATTTTTTAAGCTGGTTTTCATTTTTATAAGCTCTATTTAGTAATCGACCACCTTGAGTAATCGCCATAAAACTCGCGCAAAAACAATGAAAGGCACAATACAGATCCGCACTATTCCCAATTTCTGGAATGAGAAATGCGAAAATGAGAAATGTCAGTCAAAATTCAGCCTAAGTGACCATTTTCACGACGAAGAACAACTCACAAAAGCAAGATCGAAGAGCTCGCCACAGAAAGCAACTTACCATACACACAGCACCACCAATGGCGCCGCTGAGCGGAGAGGAGCACGCGGAGGACGCGCACCGACACGTCCATTACAAGCACGAGCACCAGCACCACAGTCGCCAGCATGCATCACGACCCGAACAGCGCGTGCACTTCTCCGACGAGCCCGAATGCCTGCCACAGCTGGACACGTACTACCCGACGCCCGCGGCGGCGCGGCCCGTGTTGCCCACGAGCTCCACGCGGCGCTTCACGATTGACGAGGTGGAGCTCTACTTCTCCGAGGACCTGTCGCGTCGGCCGGTCTCGGAGCGCGACTACGCCGTGCACCGGATCAAAGGTCGCGACGAGTTCCTCATGTGCGGCGTCGTCGAGTACCGCAAGGTGCGCGTAGGCATCCCCACGTGGCGCATGTGCTGGGCTGAGCTCTACCACGGTGTCGTGATGCTGCGCAAGTGGCGCGAGAAGAGCGTCGACAAGAAGCGAAAGCTCATCCCGGTCGCCAAGTGCGAGCTCGAGCTGCTCGACGTGAGCGACCACTTCCTGCTCGAGATCAAGCACCTCTTCCAGGGCCAACCAAAGCGCCGCGTGCTGCGCTTCACGACCAAGAGCGACCTCTTTATGTGGTGGTGGGCCATCCAGCTCGCGGCCATGTCACCCGTGGACGGCCGCATCCTGCACAAGTCCATGAGTCGGCCGGCCTTGAGTCCCTTCTTCTTCCTCGCATCGGCTGAACATTCGATGGAGAACGTCTTCTTCCCACGCGCCATGCGGCGCCAGCGGTCCGGTTCACATCCGCAGAGCAGCGACGAGAGCCAGGGAAGCAGCGGCAATGTACCGGACCGCAGCTACGGCGTCATGCACCTGATCTTTGTGCGCCATGGCGAGACCGAGAACATCCACTTTCGCGTGTGCGACCGCGAGAAGACGCTCACGGACCGCGGCCTCGAGCAAGCCGAGCAGACGGCCTCGTTCTTGAGCTCGCAGCTGAAAGCCGACCGTGCGGCCAACGAGCACAACACGACGCTGATCTACGGCGGACTGCGGCGCACGGTCGAGACCGCGGCCAAGGTTGCGGCCGCGATGCCCTGGCTCAAGCGCAAGTTCGAGTGCAGCTTTCTCGAGGACGGCGCACCAAAATCCGTGGCTATTGAGCACCGACAGGAGTACCGCGACGCGATGCACAAGATGGCGTTCGAGTACATCTGTCGGTGGGGTGGGGACAGCAACAAGGAGTTCCAGCGGCGCCGAGGCGGAGGGCGGCCAACGCTCACGCGCCCCACAGAGACGTTCAAGATCATCGTGTGCCACGCGAGCTTCGTGCAGTTCTGCATCGCGCAGTGTTACGGCGTGGCGAAGGAGGTGATCCAGCTCGGCGCGCCCATCGCGCACTGCAGCCTCACGCAGATCGACGTCATGAAGGGCGACCTCATGGAGGCCGAGTTCACGAACCGCGTGACCCATCTACCGCTCACGCACCGCACGAGCGATTGATTTGAGTGACGGAATATTTAAACAAGCCATGAATGAACAGAGGAGAGAGGAATGAATGAAGCGCGTATACTTAATGAATGAGTCAAAATGAAAGAAGCGAGCATGAGAAATGCAAAATGGCTATGGCTACTTACTACGTCGATGGCTGGTGCTGGTCATGATGCTGGCTACTGAGTGATGGTCCGTTGGATTGATTGGTTGGTTGGCAGGTGTTGGGTCACATGTTGAAGTTGTCTGTCTCCTCAAAGTGGACAGATGCTGACGGTGCTCTTCGGGTCACTCGGTGGACACTTGTTGCCCGTGAACGTATTCGGCGAACTCATGGACGCGAGCGGCGCGGCCGACCCAAAGGTGACGAGGTAGTGGCCCTGCGACGCAATGGCTCCGCAGGACTCGGGCGTGAACTTGTCCACGGACGTCTTGCTCGCGCCGGCGATCGCCTCGTCGATGCTCAGCGGGTAGCGCCCGACGACGAGCACGTAACTGCCCACGGGCAGCGCCAGCGAGAAGAACGGGTCGCGGAAGCTGATCGAGTGGCGGCCCGTGCGCTGCGCAAAGTTGGCGTCGTCATCCGCGGCGTTGATGAGATCGGCGGTCGTGAGCTGCTGGCCGTTACCTCCACTCGGAGCGCGGAACAGGAACACTACAGGGTCGATGTACTCGCTCGTGCACTGGCCGTTCAGGTCCAAGTACACGCTACCGTCCTTGGTGCCGTACGAGGACACCTCAATCGCCACGCGGCCGAACGAGTTGACTGTGAACGGGATCTTGTCGGCCGTCACGGTCCCGGTCTTGCGGACAATGGTGCCGTCCACGGTCACGGCAGTCGAGAGCGCGGTCTCCTTGTGGTACTGACACGCAGCGTACGGCAGCGCGATGGGCGCCGCGACCGAGCACTGTGAGCCAATGTAGCTGTTGGGTGGGGAAGTCACTTGCACGCCCACGGTGGCCGAGATCGTGACTCGGTAGCTGCCGTAGTTGGACACTTTCGAGCCGCAGATGCGTGGCAAACGAGCCGCGCCATTGATCTTGGCCACCGCGTCGGCCTTGGACATGGCCGCCGTGCCGACTGCGAGACGGTAGCTGCCTTTTGTCAGCGGCACGTACATGTACGAGTCGAGCAGGCTGATGGAGCCGTCCTTGGCGCCGTAGCCCGTGGGCGCGTCCGAGTTCGTCGCGACCACATCTTGTTGGCTCACTTGGTCTCCATTGTTTAAGCGGAAGAGCACGATCTTCGAGTCAATGTACGCGGCGTTGCAGTCGCCATTCACGTCCGTGAACGTGGTGCCAGCGGCCGTGGGCGTGTCCCCACTGGTGGCCGGCTCCTCCATGGAGAGCACGTCCAACTCGACGTTGCCGTCCGCGGTCACGACAAAGTCGATGTAGTCCACAGACGTCGTCGTGCCGGTCGCGAAGATCGTGCCGTCCACCGTGGTCTGCAGGGCCAGCGTCGGAACGGCCGCTGGCAGTGGAGTCGGCGCTGCGGTCGACGGCTTCGGGGTCATGGTCGGGTCCGGAGTTGGCGCCGGAGTTGGCGCCGGAGTTGGCGCCGGAGTTGGCGACGGGGTCGGCGCTGGGGTTGGGTTCGAAGTCGGCGCCGGGGTCAGGATCAGGTCCTGGTCCGACGCGCACTTTGGCAGCAAGTTGCGCGCGCGCAAGTCCGCGACGATCTTCTTGGAGTTAATCGCCGTGTTGGGGCACCCGCCGCAGTGGTGCAGCGCCACGACTGTGTTGTCGCTCGTGGCGATCACAGGCGAGCCGGACGAGCCCGCGCGCGTGTCTAAGTTGTACGCGACCTGGTCGACGGCGCAGCCGCCCATGGTGAGCGACGTGACGGCGCCAATGCCGTTGTCGTCCTTGGCTGCGATGCGCATGCCCCAGCCACTGGGGTGCTGCGGGATGTAGATCTCGTCGCTCATGCTCGCGCCGCTCTCGCGCATCGTCAGGTAGTTGTACTCCGATGACAGGTTGATGTCGAGCTTCACGAGCGCGTAGTCCAGGTCCGGGTCCGCGACCACGAGCGTGGACGAGCGCGCGCGGATCTCGCCCGTGCAGCCCAGCGGCGTCTCGCAGCTCTGCGAGCACGACGTACCGCGCGCCTTGAACTCAAACTCGGTCGACGATGCATGCGCCTGCGTGGAGATGCAGTGATGGTTCGTGATCACGTGGCCCTCGCAGCCCACGAGCCAGCCGGTGCAGAAGAAGCTACCCGTGTCCTTGTGGATGAGCAGTCGAATGATCGCGTCACTGGCCTTGGCCTTGGCCTTGTCGCTGTTGAAGCATGCGGCCTCCTTTGAGTTGTCGGCGCCGCACACCTCTTCGTTCATCACAAGGCTCTCGGTGCGCCCCACGTAGTGGAGCTTGTCGACCACGAAGCCCTTGCAGAGCATGGGCGTAGACGGCTCGGCGGCCTTGCCGGTCACGAGCTCGACCGTGACCGAGTCCGTGTGCAGCGTGCCGGCGAAGAACGCTGTGTGCACCTCGTCGCCTCTGTACGTGAACGAGCTCGTCTGGTTCACGCCCAGGGAGAGCTCCTTGGTCGTGCGCACGATCACATAGTCGTCCGGCGGCAGGTTGAAGTACGCGAAGTGCAGCGTCGCCATCGAGCCGTTGGTCGAGAGCGTGAAATTTTTCGTCGCGAACGGCCCTGGGTACTCAAAGCTGCTGTTGCAGCCCGCGGAGACGTCGGAGACGGTCAGGATGCCCGGGATGTCGGTGTCCGCCACGAGACGGCGGCTCGTTGTTGGCTGTCGCTGCCATGGGGCAGCGGCGCCCATGAGGCTCTTCCCAGCAGTTGGCTGCCAGAGCGAGGCCGTCGTCGTCAGACCGAGCGCCAGCAGCGCCAGTCGCTGAAGTACCTGCATGTTGTTGGTCGCTTGTTAACCTTGAAGTAGCCGGAGGAGGCTCGATCGACACAGAGGAGATTGGGGAATGAACTCCAGTTGTTGCGGGTGGCTTGCGCAGGCTAGGAAGTGGACGTTTCGCGTCAGGACGAGAAGCGCGTATTGGGCATTAGGAGCGCGTGGAGTCCATGGACAAACAGTAGGAAGAGCAGCGATGTGATGCGATGGAGATGGATGTGGCGAGAGCGTTCCGCGGCGCTAGGAAGAGCCCGAAATACCCTCGTAACCGCCGCCAAGTGGCCATGCTTGTCACTCACCCACGCGCCGCGCACACTGCCAATCGATCACCAGCCAGCCACTCGATACAATCGCCAGTCCGCAATGAAAGAAGGCATACTGATCATTTTGGTCACTCTCGTGATCGATCGCATTTTGCTTGCAGCAACTCGCCACCGTCCCGCGAAGAAGAAGAAGAGCGTTGCGCGCGCGTGACGCGGATCTTCAGCTAAAAATAGCCCACAGTACGCTCCTTCCTTCCGCTATTATCAGATGATTGTGGTCAGCGACAGCGAATCCTTCCGCTCCCAAGTCCAACATCAAGTGGCGCGGTCGCGTGGCCGAGATCGCAAACAGCCACGAGCGTTGCCACTGTGTGACACTCAACTTGTCCTGATCGCACACGGCCACGCTTCTTTCCGCTTGCTGTCCACACTCACGCATACAAGAAGCAAAGGAGAACACGCCATGTGGAGTGAGCAACTAACGACAACAACTCTCATATTCATTCACTCGCACGCACTCGTCTGGGAATCAATCGAGACACCACGATCTAGCAACGTGGACACACCTGCAGCAAAACCATCAGACAGCTGGCTTCATACACAAGCATCAGACTCACATGACCATCACCTTGGGAGTTGCTGACAGCAACGGAGGCCGACGACACAGCCGTTGCTTCTCGCTCTTGTTGCTGCTTGCCCGCTATCAATAATTTCGTCTTGCAATGGGTGGTGTTAAAAAACACCGAGGAAAGAGATGTGCAGCCTCCGGCGACGAAGAGCTGGCACTGGTACATCCACGCAAACACCGACCTAGAGAGAGTTTTGTTTGAACGACCGTGGAAGAGGCCCGCAGGCAGTTCCAACTGAGCTCGCACCCGCTGCTGCTGTCGTCACGACCACCCACCCGACCTCGAACAGGCAGATAGAGACCACGGACTGGTGGGACAATGGGCGACGGAGAAGCAATACAACGGTACGAGACGCAGAGAAAAGCCGCTTACTTCTTCTTGGCGACAGCCTTGGCAGCCTTCTTCACCACGACCTTCTTGGTGGTCTTGGCGGTCGCCTTCTTGGAAGCGGCGGCCTTCGCAGGCTTGGCGGTCTTGGTGGCAGCGGCCTTCTTGGCGACGGCGACCTTCTTGGTTGGCGCCTTCTTGGAAGCGACCTTCTTGGTGGCGGTCGTCTTGGTCTTGGCGTCCTTCTTCACAGTTGGCTTCTTCACGACCTTCGCGGCCTTCTTGACCGTGGCGGCGGACTTGGCCGACACCTTGGCCGACTTGGTCTTCTTGGCAGCCGGCTTCTTGAGCGCTGGCGCGAGCTTGTACGATCCCTTCACCTGCACGAGCTTGCCCGAGTCGACCGCGGTGCGGAGCGACTTGTTGAAAAAGTGGCCGGCGAAGTTGGCCTTCTTGGCAGCGACGTACTTGTTGATCGCCTGGCGAGACGAGCCGTTGCGCTCCTTGAGCGTGGTGATGGCCTCGACGATCAGGTCAAAGTACGACGGGCCGGACTCGCCAGCGGCAACGGCGGCAGCCGGCTTGGCAGCGGCGACCTTCTTCGGCTTTGGGGCGACGGCGGCAGGCGCAGCGACGGCCTTCTTGGCGGCGGCCGCGGCGGCGGTCTTGGCCTGGCGCTTGGCTGGCGAGCGCTTGGTGGCGGCGTCAGCAGCCGGCTTGGCGTCCGCGGCAGACGCGGCGGTGTCGACCTTCACGGGCGTGGCGGCCGCTGGGGTCGCGGTCTTGGCTGGGCTGGTGGTGGCGGCCTTGGTTTCTTCGGCCATGGTAGCTGGCGGGGTGGTGTGGTGGAGGTGGCGGAGAGAGAGCTGTGGACTCGGAGCGTCTTTTTCTTGACTGTGGGCGACGAAAAGCGCGGTTTGGAGCTCGTTGCCTTTGCTTTTGCCTGCAGTTTGGGGCGGAAGGAACGGCGCTCCCGCACGAAAAGTCATTCCTCCTTTTTCTTTTTTTAAATAATCCGAGTTTTGCGCGCGAAAACCATCCCGCCAATCAGAGATGAGAAGCGACCTACCCCGCATCATTCAGCGAATAAGAGTGTGGTAAGAGATACCCTACCCGCAGTGAAGCTAGTGAGAAACAAAACCCACCTGCAAGCCAGTGGGAGGCGGGCGGGGCGACGCCGAGGAAAAAGCGGGCGGGGCGACGCTGCTCCGTGCGCTCGCTCGCCACTTGGTGGCCGCGCGATCGGAAAGAATGACATGCTGGTGGCGCCGAGCGCTTCGCGAGTGCTCGCTTATCACTTTGAGTGTCGATAGACGTCCACAAACTCTCTGTGGACAGCCTTGAGCATTGAGATGGGGCGGTTAGCGATCCGCGCGGCCGCGTGGCGAGCAAACGAATCGATTCCACTTTTATGACATCGCGCTTCTCATGCAAACGGCATGAACGCCAAGAAAAATCACATGAGAACACGAGAGAGAGAAAGACGTCCTTGACAACAGGAGCATGGCTGTTATAGCATCAGTAGCGTCACGTACTTATTTTTCGCAGTGCGCTCATTCGCGTCCAGTCCCGTGAGTTTCCATCGAGCAGGTGGTCATCCATGAGAAAGAGAGAGCGAAGGTGATGAAGCATCGCATGATGAAGACGCACTTCTGACGAAAACTTGAAAGTTCTCAACAGACAGAAGGACATGACGAGCGCTGCTGACACAAAGTAGCAGTGCAGGCTCGATTCGGTTGAGATCGCTCGTGGGGGTTCCTGGCGGACCTGCCTGCCTGGCCTCGGCCATGAGGCTCGCATTTCCAAATGAACATGCTCGTGTTTGCAAAAATATTTTTTCACACGTGATGCGTTGGCTGTTGACGCAATGGCGATGAGCACTACGATGTGAAGCATTACTGAGCATCCATCGTAATTATCGCAGTCCACGCGAGCAAATGTGAGCGCGCGCGCGTCGATCTCCCATGGAGCTCATGGCGAGCCTCGTATTGGGCTTGAAGGTGATGGAGCTCTAAGAGCTCCTTGAAAGCGCTTTTCAGACTGCTGTTGGCATGTGTAGATAAGAACTGATCTACTGCGGTGCACAAGTACTCATGTGAATGCTTCGGGAGCATTTTGCGCTCGTAGCTTTGCTGTGAGCAAGAGGCTCATGAAGCGACCTCCACTGGACACCATTGTCTGTCAGTCACATACAAATTACCATATGTAAATTATGCGTCATGTAAAATGGACAGGCAGCTGAAGGTGGACGCACTTTTAGAGGACGGTCTTCAAATAAACTAGACAGTACTATTAACGGATGTTGTTTATCATGTTGACCACACCAAAATACTGATCAATTTGGTGTGGGCTACGCTACAAATAATCTTTGAGGAGACAGTCAAAACGCCCAGCAGCCAAAGCACGGTTGCTGGACAAACTGATCAGACCAGATTCAAAGCCTCCAGAATATTCCCGATCCACCACTCTACGCGTCCTGAGCCATCGATAAGAATAATGTCGGTTTGATGGCTGTTTCCCTGCTGTCATAGACTGCAAGCAAGGAAACCGTGAATTTCTTAGGACGTGTTTAAGTTTGGCCAAAATAGCTATTTGAGAGAACAAAATAGCTATTTAAGAAATTGAAATAGCTATTATGCCAGCTTTAACACGATTTGTCGATCACAAGTAGAATAGCTATATTAAAATTCACGAAAAAGTTGAATTTTGGAAATAGCTATCTGGATCCTCCGTATGAATGAGCATTCCACCTCGCCTTGCCCAAACACAAGAACTGAAATACTTATTTCAAATGTTGCCAGCTTGCTCTATTTTGATTTCAGCCAAAATACGTATTTGAACTTAAACACGGCCTTAGAATTTTGCGAAGATGATGGCAACGCACGTGAAACACATACTGATGCGATGATCTTGGTTACGCGCGCCACGCAACCGAAGCACCATGAGTGACTGTGTCGCGTTTGGCTGGAGCTGTCGGAGGGACACGAGGCGCAGTGTGGAGCGTGAAAGAGGACGCTGCAATGTGCTCTTTTGCTCGCTCACGAGCCAGCTGGCTTTCGAGCAGGAGCCTGTAGTGACTAGACGCAGGGCCCTGGAGTGAGAGAGCTGCATCAATGAGCTTCCCGCCCTCTGTAAAGCCAACTTTTCTTTGTATGCATTCCATTTTTAACATTTTCTGTTACACCAAAAGTCTGTAGGATTTTTTCATATAAATTCAGGTAATAGCGCTGAAAAATAAAGTGGCTATATTATTATTGATCTATCTATCTTTATTCACCAATGATATTAATTTGGATTTGTATAAAAACACCCTAAAGCATTTTGGTGTAGCAGCAAAAGAGACGAATATAGGCCTCGTAAATATTATAATTAGTTTAATAATTTATTTTAATATATACTAAATCTATTTTGTTTCAAGATATTTTTTGCAAATAGAACCTGATAAAAATTGCATACTGGGCCAAGTAAATTATGCGCAAAATTGCGCAAAAGCAATTTCGAACCTGAAAATTTTCCCTTAGAACGCGCACGAAATGAATGTTCGCTAGTGCTCGGGTTGGTGATTAATGACTCTGAAGGTCAAGACGAGAGGGTTTGCTTGTCGTCGACGCAATACGTATGGCTCGGTAAGCTTTTACCTCGTAATGTAAACCCGATCAATACTGAAACTCATACAAAGTTGTTGGCGGGAACGGCTTCGAGGCAAAACTAGGAAATGTGTATACGACTGGTGGTCCAATTGCTTTGGTGGTAATGGTTCGTTTGGGATCAAAAGGGTGGACGACATTAACAAAACAATTGTTTTCACTGTGGCTCGCGAAGAGTCATAATTTTCATTTTTGTACCAGAAAACAATACAAACCGGAAAGTTATGACCTTTTTTTGGTTACCGACAAAAGATCAAAACCTCCTGATTTCCTATTGTTTTCTGGTACAAAAATGAAGATTATGACTCTTCGCAAGCAATAGTGAAAACAAGTGTTTCTTGATATATCGCCCACCCTGCCCACCTCCGTTTCGTCACTCGAAAACCAAATCATTTTAATGAAACTATTGACACCATATATTCTGTGTCATTAGCCTTTTTCAAAAATAACTTGGTTTTAGTATTAACTGGGTTTTCGATGTTGTGCAACTAAATCCTAACATGAACCAAAATTACTATAAATAGAACTAATTTTATTAAAAACCACTAGACTAGTACCAATTGCATCTAAAATTACCAGAGTAGCAAAAGTCTTTCGAGAGCCAAAAATGGCGCGCACTTTGGACTGGTCAAGGGGGAAAGCGCTCGAGACGGCACTGCCACGCGAAGAGCTCACGCATCAGCAGCAGCACGAGCCTCGCGTGCAGTCCCAGCTGCAGCAGCACTAACCACTACCTATACAGAGAGAAGACGCACCCACCCACATACGCAGACGCACGGCCATGGTCTCGTCTGCCAAGGAGAAGCGCGCGAACGGCGCGAAGATTCACGCGCCGAAGCCCAATGGCGACGCGAAATTGACACATGACGCCGCTGCGGTGGTCAATGGCAAAGACGCTGATAGAGAGGTTGCCATGGATATCGTGCAGGAGAGCGCGAGTGACGACGAGAGCGAAGGCGGTGAAGCCAATGATTCCGTGAACGTAAGCGAGAGTGAAACGGAAAGCGCCACGTCCGATGCCGCCGCTGCATTGAAGCCCGTGGACCCCGCGCTTTATGAGAACCTGCAGGCTGGTGATTCGGTCGACGTGTTCTGCACGCAGACTCGGAAGTGGCTCCCCGCGAAGGTCGAAGGCCGTCTGGACGCTGGCGTGAAGGTACACTTTCTCGGCTGGAACAAGTCGTCGGACGAGGTGATCACACCCGCGACGCGAACGCGCATTGCCCCACGCGGCAGCAACGCCGCGGAGGCCTGGGTGAAGCACGACAAGCGCTTGGAGAAGCGCAAGCGCGGCCGCACAGTCGCAGAGGAAGCCGCTGCGAACGAGAAGAAAGCGATCACGGCCGCTGACGCCGACCGGGAGATCGAGCCGACGTTCGTCTCGGGTGGTGCCACGCGCTCGGGCCGCAAAACCACCAAGCGACTGCTGAACGACGCAGCATCGCGGAGACCAGCAAGCACGGTGGCCAAGAAGAAGAAAGTGGACGAGCAGCCCGTGGACGTGGTGCCAGACGACGACCTCTGCGCGGCCTGTGGGCAAATCGAAGATGAGGAGCTCTCGGACATGATCCTCTGCGACGGCGGGTGCCTGTCGTCGTACCACTTCTCGTGCCTTGGGCTCGAGTCCGCGCCTGAAGAGGAGAAGTGGCTCTGCGAGCAGTGTCGCACGAACGAGCAAAAGTGTTTCATGTGCGGCCGCAATGGCACGATCAACGAGAAGGGCGGCGTGTTCCGCTGCGGTGCGCTCTCGTGCGGCAAGTTCTACCACCAGAACTGCATCAACTCGAGCAAGCTCTCGCGGCGCTTCAAGCGCACGAAGGGAGACGGCAACGACGAGGACCTGCTCGAGTTCGACGCGCCATTCCGGTGCCCGCGCCACGTGTGCACGGTGTGCGAGGACGTGAAGAAAGGCTCGGATCTCATGTGCTGTATACAGTGCCCCGAAGCGTACCATCCGCACTGCATGCCGCCGAGCGCGCGGTACAACTCGGTTGGTACGCTCTGCTTCAGGCACCCGCATGAGAAGCTGCCCAAGATCCCGTCGTTCTACTACAACGACACGACCATGGAGACGATCACCGTGGACTTTAACCTGCGCCTGCCGCCGCTCTTTGTGCCCAAGACCGAGCCCGACGCGGCGAACAAGGACGACTACCACCACTTCCGGCTGCTACTCAACCTCGTCGAGGACGTGCGGCAGACGGCGCCGCCGTACCGCAAGCTCATGCGCAACATTTACACATTCAAGCAGCCGCCGCCGACCGAGTCGCTCGAGGACTCGCCTATGTGCGTCTGCAAGGTCCAGTGTGGCGACGACTGCATCAATCGCCTGAGCTTCACCGAGTGCTTCGGCCCGGCGCCGACACCCGGCATGAAGTTCACCAAGCTCAACAAGGAGTCCAACTGCATGCTCGGCGAAGGTTGCGGCAATCGCGCGCTGCACCAGAAGATCTATCCGAGCTTTGAGAAGTTCCACACGCAGGAGAAAGGCTGGGGCTTGCGTCTGCTGGAGCCCGTCAAGGCTGGTCAGCTGGTCATTGAGTACGTTGGTGAAGTGATCAATGAGAAGGAGAAGGAGCGCCGGCTCCAGGATCACGCGAAGAACACGCCCAAGGACAAGAACATGTACGTGATGGAGCTGAGCCACGGCGTGTACATTGACGCGCGCTTCAAAGGCAGCGTATCGCGCTATATCAACCACTCGTGCGACCCGAATTGCCACCTGCTCAAGTGGCGCGTCAAGGGTGTGAACCGCATCGCGATCACGGCGCTTAAGGACATCCAGGCGGACGAGGAGCTCTCGTACGACTATCAGTTTCACACGAAGCAGGCCATGGAGTGGAAGTGCCACTGCAAGTCGAAGAACTGCCGCGGCACGATGGCGCCCGAGAAGATCAACCAGAGCGGCGACGAGCCCGAGAAGAAGCTCACGAAGAAGGAGCAGCTGCAGCGCATGAAGCGCGCGGCCAAGCAGGAGAAGCTCCAGCAAAAGTTCACGGCGCGGCGCCTCTCGCTCACGAGCCAGCTCTGCGGCTTTGGTGACACAGGCGGTAAGTCACTCGTGCGCACGGGGCCGGCGCCACGTGAGCTCCACTGGGCGGCACAGAACCACATCTTCCTGGCGCGTAACGCCTCGCGCGGCTTTGACTTCTTGAAACGCAAGGAGCTCAAGGACCGCAAGGTCAAGGCAGGAAACAATTCGACGACGACAGTGAAAGTCAAGCAGCAGGAGGAGAACGGCAGTAGCACCAACGGCTCGGGCAAGAAGCGCGTGCTCTCTCCAGGTGGCAGTAGCATTGGCAGCAGCGATGCGTCGATGGAGACCATTGAGCCAAAGAGCGAGAAGCAAGAGGCTCTCAAGACGAACGCGGAGGCCGTGAAGGAATAGAAAATTGGTGCAGAGAGTGTTGAAATGATGATAACAGCAAGAGCGACTGGGAGGATCTGAAAACTACATTAACGAGAGAACAAGATTTCGAACTGAGAGAGACTCACAGAGTTGTTTCTGGTTCGCTTAGTTACTGAATGAGGTCTGAAATCTTAAATCCTGGAGGCCCATGCTGGCGTACGTACGACTCTATCTCAGTTTGAGCCACGATGGTTTCTTTCCGATCGCCTTGCCTTTGGCCGCCGCCGAAGTCTTTGGCGCCGCGTCGTCGTCGTTCGACTCGCTCTTGGCCTCTCTGGCGGCTGCTGGGGCTTCTAATGCGATCGGCTTGGGGTACTCCACCTTCACGGTCGCGCTCTCGTCGCTCTCCTTGGACTCAGCAAACTCGTCGGCGACCAGGTCGTCACGCAGGTAGAAACCAGCGGATGAGGCGAACTCAGTGGGCGGCAGCAGCGCGTCGACCCACGACAGGTACGCGAGCGCCGCTGGCACGAGGTTGAGCTCCACGAGCGTCTTCTCTGGACTGAGTTTTTGCATGGGCGGCGTGACGTACAAGTAGAACTGGTGTCCTGCGAACGCTACCTTGAGACTCTCCTTCACGTGGTCGATCACCGCCTGGATTGTCTCGTTCGGGTGAAATGCAGCCTGCAGCACAACTGCAGAGACAAGAAATGGATAATTACCACAGAGTGAGATTGTGTGAGCCATCCCGAGCTACACAGCAGTGAAACCTTGAGCTGGTAGAACGCACCTCGGTCTGGAAACTGGACGCGGATAAGCGTGGTCTGAAAGATTTTCTTCTTCTTCAGCTCGTCTAGCTCGCGCATCGCTTGCGTTCGGAAATTCTACACCAGTTATAACAACGGTTAGTGCCAACGAACGCATGTGAGCCCCTGATATCGCGCACAGTCAGCTCACCTTGGACTTCTCGAGCTCCGCGCGCTTCGCCCGCAACGTGGAGATCAGAATCCGCGAGTCGCTCGGATGCTCTTCCGCCATCTCCACATCGTCAGCGCCCGAGTCAACAGCCGACAAAACTGGTGCTGAACGGCCAGGTAAGGTCACGAGCGTGTTTCGCGGCGGCTTCTCGTCTCCTAGGAGCTGCTCCTGTTTGTTCTTGAGGTTGTCCACAAGCACCTCCGTCACGCTCGGACCACGAGGTTGCGCCTGCATGCGCGTGATCTGCGACTTGTACACGTCAAAATCCGAATCGGCGGCCTTGGGGACCACGACAATTGGTCTCGTGGCGGCCTCAATGTTCAGATCGTCAGCTTCGTTGTGCAGGAGACGAAGTCCTTCCTCAAGCTGTAACTTTGTTGTGTCTCCGACCGAGTTGAGAACGAGACACTGGGTCTCCTGGTCGAGGGCAAAGCCAGTCGACACGAGGAACTCGATGCCGCCCTTGAGCTGTCCCACAGATCGCTGGAACGCAGGGTTCGACACGCGGATCGAGCGCATCTTTTCGTTTTCTACAGACAAGCAAGTACGAGTTGTGAGTCGTGAGTCAACTGTACTGAACAAGAGAGCCTAAGCAAAACGAACCTGGGAACGACAGGATGTTCGTGATGATCTTCATCAGCGTCGATATCGCTCCTTTCGCCGTCGCATCAAAGGTGTTGTCGCGGAGCAGCTGCAGCGCATCGTAGCTGCTCAGCTTTTGATTTTCCGGGGGGCGATCAGCAGCCTGTTCGTGCTGAGCTGCAACTTCATGATCGGCCTCTTTCATCTCCACATCCTCGCTCGCATCGAGAACTGGAGTAATTGGCGCCGATGGCGAAGGAGCTTGTACGACAGGCTTTGGCTCTGATGTCGCCGCAGTCGGAGGCTCTGGCGCAGCGATCGTTGGTGGAGCTGAGGTGAAGCTGCTGCTAGGCGCGAGTGCTACTGGTCGTGGTGACGGCGGCTGCTGTACAACGCTTTGCGAAGAGCGAGGCGGCGCGTCCTTGCTTTGAGACGCCTGGACGCGGAAAATCGCCGACCCGCTCACAATGCCCAGTTCTACAAGACAGTCAAGCACTAAGCATTACGAGCTCTTCGACACGATATGATCATGCTAGCAGGTAGGCTTGCATTACCTTTCAGCGTGGTGCTGGCAAATGCGTCGGCGATGATCTCACGCTGCAGAAAGCTTAGCGAGAACTGCAAATCAACCCATGTTTACCAAAATACATCCATATCGTACATTAGTATCACGCGCCTCAAGTAGCCACACAACAGTACACTACGCACCTCTTGCACCGTCGGCACCAGCTTGAAGAACGTCAGGATACTCTCGATCGTGGTGTCGCTCGTAAACGACGACTGCACGCGCTTGCCGTCCGCGAGTTGCACGCACACGCGCACCTGCTGCGCCGGAGCGTCCACCGCACTCCCCTGCAGCAGCTGCAGCTCCAGCAACGCGTTGTTCGAGATGCCTGTGAGGCGGAACGGGATCGACAGGTCCACAGGCCGTTTGCGGTGCAGCAGCTGGCACTGCAGCGTGTCCGCGAGCTTGAACTGCCCGCGCGCGTCTTCCAGGACCTGGAACTGCGCGATGTACAGAGAGAGAGAAGGTGAGTGAGTATACAGGAGGTCGTATAGAGAGCGTGTGTGTATGTACGTACCATAGTGGTGCCGGGCGTCACGCGCACGCGCTTGGACTGGCCGTTGAACTCGATGTTCAGCGCCATTTTGCTTCTCTTCGACTTCTTCGCTTTTGACGCGAGCTCGTCGATCTTGTGTTATATGCTGTTTGATAGGTTCGATCATAAATTGCTTGAGTATGCTATTTGATAGAACTGAGACGAGAATGACGAATATGGTGCGAACCATTTTCATGGCGTGCAAGATGCCACCACTTTCGTTTACCTTTAGTTCTTCATTCAAGGCAAGAGTTTCATGTGAACACGCACATTCATTTACTACGTCTTAGAGAAGCTTCGAGTCACTGTCGTACTATTCACTGCTGAAGAAGTTGGGACTGGTGTGAAGTGAGAGCTAAGCGATTGACCTTCTGGCAGGAAAAGCAGGTTGGTTGGCTGTCGTCTGCTGTCCACATCTTTCACTTTCTCACTTGGCCTGCATTGCATCAAGCCCATCTACTTTCGGTAGTGGTAGCGCAGGTACGGCAGCTCAATGTCCTCGCCGTCGGCGTCCATCGCGCAGACCTCGAGGATGAGGTACTTGAGCTTGGGGTCGATCGGCTTCTTCGTCACGGTCTCCACGAGCTCCGAGATCTTCATCGCCATGCGCTCCTTCGAGCGCGACTTCTGCGAGTACATGGCGTAGAGGATCGTGACGCCGTATGAGAGCATCGAGATTTCGGCCTCGTACTCCTTCTCAAAGTACGCCAAGAACTCCTTCAGCGTGATGTCGCCCGTCGTGACCTCGAGGCGGTCCCACGCCGTCCACTTGTACTCCTCGCCACGCAACATCGTCTTGGTCGTCTTTGGCTCGATCGGCTCGGAGAACGTGAACAACGGCAGCGCCAGGTTCACAAACCCGTTCTTGTAGTGGTCTAGCGGCTTGTCCTGAAACACCTTGAGGAACTCAAAGCACACGAGGCCCGTGACGAGCGCGGTCGTGGTCGCGATCGCGGGGATGATCTTGCCGGCGATGAAGCGCGACTTGTGCATGTCGGCCTCCGGAATCTTGTACGAGCGCGCGCGGAGATTCGACGTCGCGACAATCACTTCCATGTGCGCGTCGTCGTCCTTGTCGAACTCGATCGGCTCCATGCGATAGCCAGCCAGGCTGGATGTCGCAGGGAGCACGCTCAAAATGTACTCGGCCTGAGCATCCGGGTTGTCGAGGCGTTGCGCGTTCGAGTCCTCCTTCATCTCCGCGTCGGACGCCGCGATCTTGACACCTTCGCGTGGGACGAACTCAGGTACGTGGATGGCCGCGAGAGCCTTGATGAAGCTGTCGCGGTCGTGGTAGCCCTTGATGCCGTAGTTCTTGGCGCGACTGTTGGCCACAGCGACGACAAAGTCGAGGTGGACCGAGTCGTGCGCGTCAAAGGTGATCGCAGTTGGTGGGCGCTTTGGCCCCGACCAGAACGGCGTCCCCGTCGTGGTGACCTGGTCCAACGGGAAGTTGTGCAGCAGCTGCTTGATTTGGTTGCTGAAGAGCTCCTCGAACTTGAAGCGCGCCCACGAAATACAGTCCTCAAATGACGCCGGGCGCTGGTCCACGAGCGACTGCTTGAGGCGCTCGAGTGTCTCGATCTTCGTGTTCTGCTGGTCGTTCAGCTGCTTGATGAACTCGGGGCCAGA
The DNA here is from genome assembly GCA_023334315.1 of Globisporangium alternatum. Taxonomy (NCBI): domain Eukaryota; phylum Oomycota; class Peronosporomycetes; order Pythiales; family Pythiaceae; genus Globisporangium; species Globisporangium alternatum. The sequence goes on along the minus strand of JAASGT010000439.1, from coordinate 2,924 downwards.
GAGGTACTGGTTCACGTCCGACGGTGCCTGAAAAAACTCGCCCTCAAACCAGTCACGCGCCCATTGAAGCGTGTGCTCGATCGCGTTCGGAAAGTTCTTGAGCGTGCAGATCGGGATGCTCTTCTCTGGCGGGTCGCGAGACGCGCCGTAGTTTTCCGTCTTGTGAGGCACGACAATCTGCGTGTTGCCCTTCGTGCCGAGCGTGCCGGACTCGAACATCGGCAGGCCGTAGAACAGACAGCGCTGATCCATGTACAGACGCGCCTCAACGTTGTCCAGCGCCGTGCACACGCCCGAGAGCGACTCAAAGAAGTCGTCGTTGAACTGGTCCTCCGAGTCGCCACCGACGCGCGCGACGTACGACACGACGTTCACTTCGGGGTTCATCTCCTTGATTGCGCGGCCCGCGACCGTCGACTTGGCCTGCTGCACGTCCTTCGAACGGAAGAGGAACTGGCGGTTCAGGTTGGACTTTTCGATCGTGTCCATGTCCGTGATGTGGATCACGCTGTCCTTGCCCGTGGATACGCCCATCATGGCCCAGTTCTTGAGCATCTCGCAGCCGATCGCTCCGGCGCCGACCAGGAATAGGCTCAGGTTCTGGATCTTCTCCTGCACCGCCTTGCCGAACACCACAATCTGGCCGTCGTAGCGGCTCCCCTTTGGCGCGAACTCGGCCGTGTTGTTCGAGAAAACGGCTTCAGGGAGACACTCAACCGCGTCAAAGTAGAAGAACTGCTGGATCGGCGTGAACTTGCCGCTGCACGCCTTGAGCGCCTCTTGGCCGACGATGCCGCCCAGGAACGCCGCCATCGGCGAAATCACACCAGAAGCACCTGATGCGAGAGCGCGCACCACTTTCTTGGCTTCGTCACTCTCAATGTGGTCGATCGCAAAGTGGCCCGCGCTCGAAGCCTCCTTGTTGAGACGCACAGTGATCTCGTACACCTTGTCGGCGTCCTCGAGCAAGCCTGGTGTTGGGTACTTGCCCTGGTGCTGCGCGCGGTACACGTCCAGCGCCTGGAACGCAAAGTGGAGCAGCTCGGGGCGGTTGAATTTAGCGAAATCGCTGATGAGGAACTCGCCTGGGCTCGCAAGTGCGTCCGACAGACTCTTGAACTTGACAGCCAGTGGTTGCTTCACCTGCGTGACGTACCCACCAGCAGACGGCGTGCCGTTCGCAAAGCGCTTCGTGTCCTCGTCGTTGAGCGGGTCCAGCGTGAACGTAAATGGGCCCGTGACAGTGACCTTGCGCGCCTCGCACGCGTTCAGGAACGGGAAGCCCTTGATCTCGCGGAACGTCACAAAGTCGCCTGTCTCGAGCTGGTGACGCGTGTCGTCGCTCACGGTCACAAGTGGTGGCGTTGAGTTGGAAATAGACGTCACCATGCAGTTCACGGGCTGCTCACCATCGCGGTCGGAAACGAGGAATTCGTCGCCAAAGTCGCAAAACACCGAGCCAAACACGCCGCGCGCCTCGGTCGAGACGAACGCAATCGAGCGCGCGTGGCAGATTGCGTTGATGCGCTTTGCTTCACTCAGCGTCGAATTGACAAGCACCACAGTCTAATGCACACACATACAAACATCTCATTAGCCCAGGCGCCTTTGAATTGCACGCTCCCATTTACAATCTACACAAAAATGACATACCCGGAACTGCGTCAAGAACGCCTCCGTGATCTCACCAGAATGGTGATGCACGTGAACGTACGGGTTGAGCTCGGCGAGCTTCGTGGTCGACACCTTGGCGCGCGGCTGGCCAATATCCTTCTCGGTCAAGTAGAACTGCGAAGAGAGATCCAAGTGCGACGCGGGCGTGTCGTCGTGCAGCGTAACACTCTTGACGCCCGCCAGGATGATGTTCTTCGCGATCTCCACGCCGAGACCGTTGAGGCCAATGATAAGCACGTTCGCAGCGCCCATGCGCATCTGGGCCTCATGGCCCATCACGTAGAGCTGGCGGCTGTAGAGCCCTTCATCGATCTTCCCCGACTGGTCGACGTCCATCGCGGTGTCTGTGACATTCACCAAATTGCGCACACCATCAGCGGTCTCATTCACATCTCCGGCGGTCACGGCTTTCGCGCTCATGGTGACTGACTGCGTATCGTGTGAGGTTCAATAGATGCGCGTGTGAGTGGGGAAAGTGTTCGCTCCTTTAGCACACAAGCGCCGCTCGATGCACAACAATAAAGAAGGAGAGCAGCAACAGCAACTGACCTTGTTGATGGATTTGCTTGCTAGCGTTGAGGCAGTTGTTCTTGTCGACGATGAAGAGCAAAAGATACCGGGTGAGCGAGCAGCTACGTGGCGTTGCGATCTACCAGCAAGCGCCAGCGCAGGTCATTCACACGAATTCGGTTAGTGACCGCACAACAAATAGCAAGCTCAGATGCTCTGAAGAGGGCTGCAGATGCCCTTGCAGCTGCAGCTGTGCGTCGTCGTGCAGAGCGGCAGCAGCGACAGGAGCTCGTAGGACGTACCGCTTCCTTCAGTTGCTTTTCCTGCAAATTCGAGATTGTTGTTGCTGTGATCAAGATTGCTGCGTGAAAACAATATTTCAGCCAATCACACGTGGATTCGTATGGCGGGTTCATTTTGAAGTGCAACTCCTCAAATTGTTGAGAACGATTTTAAAAGGGTACTTAATTTCACATTTGTTTATAGTTAGAATTGTATTTCTATCTATGAAAACTAGCATGTGTTTGAAGGGGTATGCGATTGCACAGGATTTATGGACCAAACGAATTGGAGCAACACGTTTGAAGAGAAGATTGGCAAAAATGGCATCGCTGCTGCTGACGCAGCTGACGACCAAGGCGTCGCTGGACGACGCGATCCGCCTCACGAAGGACCAGGTGGTGGTGCTGCGCTTCGGTCGCGCCGCGGACATCGTCTGCATGCAGCAGGACGACATCGTA
>JAASGT010000438.1:0-25403 GCA_023334315.1 Globisporangium alternatum | reverse complement strand
TGCGATTCAACTCGTCTGGGACGAGATCTCGGATGATCTACTTCTGAAGCTTACAAACTCGATGTTTGACCTCTGTTTGGCAGTTGTTAGAATCAAAGGAACCAAGATTGCTTATTAGGCAGTCGGTATAATGCTTTACGAGCATAAACATCACGCATTCGCCCCCAAATGGCTGAATCTTGCGCTGTCCCTATCATTTTGTCGCCCGCTATAAATTTATATCTGCTATTCCTGTGACTCTAAGAAGTCAAATTGAGCTGCGATTTCATCACAAGAGTGTCCTAATGACGCTCTCTAACATACTAAAAAAGCTGGTCCGCAAACACAAAACTCAAAAACAAATCCACATAATTCAACTTTTTTTTGCTGTCCTTAACTTTTTGACGTGCACTGTATCCGTACCGGATATATGGGTCAGGACATAATTGACCCACTTTTTACATACAAGATTTAGTATTAAACTATATCCGAACCAGCCTGTTGTCTCAAATAATCGGCATTCGGGACACGCGGATCATCCGAATCTGCAGCTGAGGAGAAAGCGCGCGGAGGGCAATTCAAAACTGTGCTCAGAAACCAAAACACGCACACACACACGAGGCGTTATGCCCCATCAAGCAAGCGACCCGCGCAACTGGGATCTCGCGATCGAGTGCGTAAAGAGCGGCGGGTCACTCCAATCTACTGCGCGAAAGTACGACGTCTCCCGTGAGTTGTTGCGTCGGCGAGTGTGTGGTGACGTTGCGCCAGCGGCGAAACCTGGTCGTCCTCGCGCGTACATCAGTACAGAGCATGAGAAAGGCGTTCTGGAAGTCATTCTCTATCGCGTGAAGTTTGGATTCTGCGTCGACAAAGCGAAACTTCGGTGCATCGTTCGAGAGGCTGCACTCTCACGTCGGCGTGACACACCAAGCAACTTCCCCAACGACAAGTGGATGCAGCGCTTTATGCTGAAGCACAAGCAAGACATCGGCTATCGCCGAGCGCAGATTCTCGATAGCAAGCGTGCGAAGTGTTCGACGGAAGATATCGTTCGCTACTACTACGGCAACTTGCGTCCCGTTCTCGACGGTCTGCAGCCGCAGTACATCTGAAACTGCGACGAGGCTGGTGTCTGTCCGCAGGGTCGTGGAGGCACGCGTGTCATCTTCCTGAAAGGCATGAAGGCCAACACACAGCGCTCGCCAGATCGAGAAAATGTGTCGATCATGAGCTGCATCAATGCGCATGGAGACTACATTCCGCCTATGTTTATCTTCGCCGGCAAGTGAAAGAAGAGCGGGTGGCTGGACGGCGCTGTCCTGGGTTCCCAGTGCGCGACGACAGAGAGCTCGAACATCAACGGCTTTGTCTTTTTCACTGGTTCAAGTGATTCATGGGGCGCATTGGCGACCACCTCCCACAAGTGCTTCTTCTAGATGGCTACTTCTCCCATTTGACCCAGTCAACGCTCGCCTACGCAAGAGACAGCCAAGTGCTGCTTTTTGTACTGCTGGCGCACACGTCGCATTTTTTGCAACCTCTGAATGTTGGTGTCTTTGAACACTTCAAGCGGCACTACGAGCGTGAACTGAGCCAGTTTCCACTGAGTCACCGTGAAGCCTCCCAACAAAAGACGACATCGCGGCTCTCACGCACGATCCGTTCCTCCGTTCGTTCACCCCCAGCAACATTCAGTCTGCGTTTTCCAAGACCGGCATCTACCCATTGAACCTGGAGATGGTGTTGGAGTATATCATTGGAAACAAGCCCGTGGCGCTGAAGGCAACGCTTCTTCATCACGCTGCGATTGGGCGCGATTTCGATCTGAAGCTCACTGACCGACAGCACCGAAAACTTGCTCGTGAAGGCCTCTTGCCAGATGCAATCAATGTGGTGAGCTTCCACATGCACACGACGGCGATCTCTCACAGCAAAAAGCGAAATAACGATGTATTTCTGAGCGATTCGGTCTCTGGGGTGTGCTGGTGACTAGCGGCGAGATGTTCGCACGCGTTCAAGAAAAGCAGCACGCAAAAGAGAGAAAAGCGCTGGAGACCCAAGAACGAGCGCTGAAGCGGCAAAAGATCAAGCAGGAGAAGGCCGATAACAAGAGCCAGGAAGCCGCAGTGGGCGCAAGCCGAGAGCGAAGGTTGCTGAGCACGAATCGGCAATGGCTTTGTGTCAAACAAGACTGAAAACGTCTTGCTAGCAGTTGACAGCAAAGCTTGGTATGTACGTGATGCGGAGGGCATTCAGGCGTGTGCTGTGTAACGTACTGCTTGTTTTCAATTAAATAAACTGACTTGCTGCTGCTGAGGCGCCATCTTCTACTACATCTCTTCTCATTGACCCCATTTGTATTGGCCCACATTCAGGTCGTTTGAAGAACGCTGTGGCAAAAACAATACAAACACCAAGTCATCCTTAAGTGGCCCACATTACGTCCCCTACTGATAGTGCCTGTATACATTTTGTTCCTGCAATTACTTTACCTGTCAGAACGGATACAAAATGCGGGAGGTAAAGTAATTGCAGGAGCAAAATATATGAGAATTTTACTCCGTCCTGTTTTTGTGCTCGCAGAATACCGCTGATGAATTGAAGTTGCAGGGATGGGCTTGATTGGCGATACAGTGGAAATGAGCTCCATCGTGCTTCTGCTCGGCTGAGCAACGGCTAAGCGTCGCACTTCACGTCAGCAGCACTGGAAGTCCAGTCCTGCTGACCTTCGTGTTCTTTGCAGGGAACCATCGGCGAATCGCCCGTGGCTGTCGCGTGCCGTATCGGCACTTGCGAGCAAACCGCCGCTAGTCGTCGTCTCTCATGCAGTTGCTGGCAGAATGTGACGAGCCAGAAAGTAGCTCCAACGTCCATTGAGTGAGTGACTGCAAAGCGCTGCATGCCACCGCAGCTGTTGACATGCCTTCTCCATCTCACGCGATCACAACGCTGGTTCTTGGCCCTGATCACAGCTCAGCTCGGCCGCATCCACTTATGAAACATCAACAACCAGTCAGAGTATCAGATTATCAACAGCCTTGACTCATAAACGCTCCTCACCACTCCCGCTCGATGCACATGAGCTTTGCAGACGGACGCTTCGATGGACGAAGAGCTCCTTAAATAGGAAGCGAGTCGCGCGACTGCGTGTAGTATTCTTCATTTAATCCTCCAAGTCTATCCATCTACCATTGCACAACCGTCCGAATGAGGACACGAAAAAGACTGCGAGTGACTGTCACTCTACTTCAGAGCACACCAAGAAAAGGCACGACCATTCGCCGTTGATAACTACGGATTCACACACAACCACGGATCCACACAGTCAATCTGGCCCCGCTGCTTTCATTGTTCGTTCCATTGCCTTCAGTGAAGGCAATGGAACGAACTGGATGCCCTCCAGTGAGCGCATCTCGAGCCTGGCGCTCGAACAGCTTCCTGTCCGCTGCACCTGCGGTGCTGCTACTAGCTTGACTAGCAGTCTGCTAGCCAAGCCTGCCCCTCCACGCGACAGCAGGTGGTTCATAGAGATCACACATTCCGATGGTGCATGTGAGATCGGCAATCCGCATCAGCAGCACGTTCGTGATGGTGCGAGTAAACACTTGAGTTTACCAGCAGCAGCAGCAGGGCGGTCCTGGGTAGCATCACCAAAATATTCTGCTCCTCTTGCTGACAAGGAGGCCGTGAGCAGAGCCACATTCGCAGAGTCGACCAAGCAAGAGTGTGTCACAAACCGAGGTGGGACCATCCGACAAAAGCGCTCTGGATTTGTTGATAAGTCACCAGTTTGTCACTCAAACGAGGGAAAACACTTGCGTGTCATCCATGCCATTCGTTTTGGCTCTGACATCCACCCTTTGTCCGCCCCAGCCTCTACATGTCAGTAAAGCGAGCTCGAAGCCAAGAGACATCCAGATCGAATCTTGGGCAGCGGCTGCAATACGCTGATTGGCTCCCGAAATTACCTGCGATCGATTCCGCATTTTCTCAATTTCAATTTCACGATTTACCTTTTATTTGACAATATACGTTGTTAGCAATAAACTATATTGACCTTTTTATTGCATTGTATTGTTGACTTTAACTTTCACTACGCAATAAACGAGGTTTTTCGCAACGGCTCGAAACCACCATTACGCACTCACAACGACGACAACAGCCACGGGCTCGGAGCGCTCCCACACGCGCTCCACTTGCTCTGCGTCTGCGTCGAGACACTCACTCACACGCCCACTCACGCGACATCCGCACACAGCCGACGCCCCACCACGCGCTCTTCTCGTGTCGCGCTCTCGTCCGCTCATTCGAGAACGAGCCATCGCACGCACAAGAGCAAGGAACAGCAGAGTGAGACGCGATGGTGCAGTTTGCCAAGAAGCTCGTCGCGGCGCAGCGTCCGGAATGGAAAGGGTGCGATTGAAAGTTGTGTATGGGTATGCATGTAGTGTGTGTGGATGGAGGCGAACTATTGATGGACGAATGGAGCGCTTGATGATCATGACTGCGATGCTAATGTCTTTGTGTGAATGAATGGTTCATGCAGACACTACCTGGAGTACAAGCAGCTGAAGAAGAAGCTGAAGAAAGTAATCGTCGCTACGCGCGACGACACGACCGAGGCCGCGCACCATGAGCAGGAGGGCTTCCAGCGCGCATTGGACTCGGAGGTGCGTGGCGCATTTCATTCTCTCTAAATGTGTCAAACATGATTCGCAACATACGCACTAACGGACGTATCGCTTCCTTTAATGCTTAGGTGGAGCGTGTTGTGCTATTCTTCCTGACCAAGCAGGGTGAGTTCGCCAAGACGCTGGCCGAGCTGCGTCGTACGCAGGACCGCCTACAGAACGACGACCTCGAGGCGATGCACTCAATCAGCGACCGCTTCCGCCGCGTGGGCGATGACCTCGTGCAGCTGCTGCACTTCGTGGAGCTCAACGCCACGGGTATTCGCAAGATCCTCAAGAAGCATGACAAGACTGTCAAGGAGTACAAGATCATGGGCTCGTACCTCTCGTCGCGCACGGACTCGCAGGCGTCCCATCTCCAGCAGCTCTACCATGACGAGGGTATCTCGGCCATCATCGCAACAATCCGTTCCGCTCTGACTGACCTGCGCAGGCTCGAGGTGCAGCTCGCGAGCGATTCACAGAGCGTCGTCGTGCTCACGCGCACGATCTCGCAGGACGAGCCGGTGCTGAGCAAGATCCAGCTGGCGCGCCGGCGCCTGCAGCAGTCCACACAGTACGTCAAGACGATCGCGGCGCAGGCGCTGATCTTCGACGGTGACTCGTCCGAAGACGAGGACGAGGCTGCCTACGAGTCGTTTAAGCGGCTGCAGGACCGCTCCGAGATCTCGCGCTTCATCAACATGCTCTGCACGTTCCTGTACATGACCAACTACTACATCGTCGCGCCCACGAGTGGCGACTATGCCGCCGCACTTGGTGGGGAAGCCGCGCTCAGCGGTGTAATCGTCGGTATGACGCCCATTGCGTCGCTCGCGAGCGCCGTGCTCTACAGCTGGTGGGCGAACCGATCGTACAAGTCGCCGCTGGTGTTTGCGACCGTGTGTCTCGTGGTCGGCAACCTTTTTTACGGGCTCGCATTGCACTTCGACAGCATCGAGATGGCGATCGCCGGCCGTCTGCTAAACGGTTTCGGCGGCGCGCGCGCGATCAACCGCCGGTACATCGCAGACAACTACTCGCGCGAGGAGCGCACGCAGGCGTCGGCGCTCTTCGTGACAGCGAGCGCGTTGGGCATGGCGGCCGGTCCGGCGCTGGCGGCGGGACTCGACTACGTGCCAGACTTTGACATGTTCGGCATCATGGTGACTGATGAGACGGCGCCGGGCTTCATCATGTTTGTGTTCTGGATAGCCTACCTCTTCCTCACGATCTTCCTCTTCCAAGAACCGGACCGCGAGGCGTACTTGGAGCGCACACGGTCGATGCTCTCGATTTTGGAAGCTGATGAGAAGAGCGGTGCAACCGAGACGACCTTGCTGCTTGCTCCTGCCTCAGCCTCAGCAGTGAAACCGCCTCGCCTCTCGTCGCTGTGGCACAACGTGCCCGTGGTCGTGACGCTGCTGATCTACATCGTGCTCAAGCTTGTGCTCGAGTGCCTCATCACGGCCAGTTCGACCATCGCGCAGTACTACTTCCAGTGGAACTCGATCCAGTCGGGCTTCTACCTGGCGGCGCTGGGTTTGCTCATGTTCCCGACGAACGTGGTCGTGAGTTGGCTCTCGTATCGATACGAGGACCGCGAGATGATCGTGATGTCGCAGCTGCTGATGATCGTGGGCGTGGGCGTGATCGTGAGCTACGGCCACTACTCGGTCTTCCAGTTCGTGGTGGGCGGCGTCATCATCTTCATCTCCACGAACGTGCTTGAGGGCGTCAACATGTCACTGCTGTCCAAGACGATCCCCAAGGCGTTCGCCAAGGGTACGTTCAACTCGGGGCTGCTGGCGACCGAGGCCGGCACGCTGGGACGAGCGATCGGTGACGTGGCCATCACAGTCGTGGGGCTGCCGGGCATCCAGTACGTGCTCAACTGGACCTTCCTGCCGCTTCTCGCCACGAGCGTCGTCACGACGATCTACACGGTCCACGTGTACCCGAAGCTCGCCACCCACGACTAGTTAGGAAGAGTGAGATGACCCACTACTGGCAGTTTGATAGACAGACACGAGCGGATTGAAATCACAACACACCCCGTAGCTAAATCATCATGATATCAACCAACCAACCACACAAAAGTTACCCACTAGTCTTCATGTTACGATCCTGAAAGTCTTTCACAGGCTTGGCTTCTTAGACGCGCTCGATAACGACTGCCGACGCACCGCCACCGCCGTTGCACACTGCTGCGACGCCGATCGTGCCCTTCTCCTGCTCGAGCACGGAGCAGAGCGTGATGACGATGCGCGCGCCAGAACAGCCGAGCGGATGGCCGATGGCCACGGCGCCGCCGTAGACGTTCACTTTGTCTGCGCTCAACCCCAGCAGCTTCATGTTAGCGCACGCGACGACGGCGAACGCCTCGTTGATCTCGAAAAAGTCCACGTCTTCCTGTGCAATCTGCGCGTTCGCGAGCGCCTTCGGGATCGCGATCGAGGGCGAAGTCGTGAACGAACGTGGCTCTTGGCTCGCGTCGCCGAAGCCGCGAATGACTGCCTTGACGTTGGCGGTGAGACCGAGCGCCTCGACCTTCTCTCTGCTCATGAGCACAAGCGCCGCAGCGCCGTCATTGATCGGCGATGCGTTACCAGGAGTGACGGTCGGGCCAAACGATTCGCTCGGGTTGAAGCATGGACGTAGTTTGCTCAGCGTCTCGAAAGACACTTCACGCGCCACGACCTCTTCGTCTTCGGTGACAATGACAGGCGGTGCGCCGCGCTTGATCGCCACTTCAACAGGCACGATCTCCTTCTTGAACTTGCCGCCGCGAGTGGCTTCGAGCGCGCGTCGGTAGCACTCGGCGGCGTATCTGTCCTGCTCCTCACGCGAGACGTTGTGTTTGCGCGCGCACTCTTCCGCGAAGTCACCCATCGGAACGTCTTCAAACGCGTCAAAGAGTCCGTCCTACAATTGACGCACAAGCAATCAAGACGTCAGTGGCTCAATCGACACTCACGCTGCATAGCTCTTTAACGTACCGATTGGATAGCGTCGACGAAGGTGAGGTCGCCATATCGAGCGCCACTGCGAACTTTCTTGGACATGTGCGGCGCTTGGCTCATGCTCTCCATGCCACCGACCACGATGATGTCTTGCAAACCAAGTTTGATCGACTGCGCACCAAACATCAGCGCTACAGCACCACAACAACATCGCCAATCACATTATTGCGCTCTAATCACAGCCCGTCTTGCATTACTACGCACGCGCACATACCTTTCATGCCTGAGGCGCACACCTTGTTCACGGTCGTGCACGGAATCGAATTCGGGAGCCCCGCCTTGAGCGCCGCCTGCTTGGCTGGTGCCTGCCCCACGCCCGCACTGATCACATGGCCCAGAATCACCTCCTCCACTACACTCGGGTCCACGCCAGCACGCGCAACCGCCTCTGTAACACGCAACGTTAGCAAACATGACGAGGATATATCATGCAGCATGGCACGTGACACGTGCGCTTGCTTCAATCGAGAGCAAAAGCGCACCAACCTCGGATGGCGATTGCGGCCAGGTCCGTGGCCTTGACGGACGAGAGCTTGCCCTGCAGTGAGCCGCAGGCCGTGCGTGCCGTGCCCACGATGCACACGTCGCGCGGGTTGGTCACCTTCTTTGCTGAGCTGCTCATCGTCTATGGCTCGCTCGCTCTGCTGCTGTGGCTTTCTTGAAGAATGAGGAGCGCGCAAAGAAAACGTGTCTTCCAATCTTTGCGTTTGTTGTTTTCGTGAGTGTTGCTGTTGCATTTCGCTGCTCTGAAGTAACAATGAATCTGAAGTGAAAAGTGCTGAAGTGGTGGTAAAAATGGTGACGTCACGATGTCACGCAGAACTTGAAGTTACTAAATATCTAAGTTGAGAGGATACCGGTATGCATTTTTAAAGTATTGTAGCTTCGATTTTGAGTTGCCCTGAAGAATGAGTATTGGAGAGAATAGAAGAGATATTTGTTTTGCATATTCTTGCTAAATAATATAAATTTTGCGCTTCATAAAACACATTCAAATTATACAGGCTATCGTTCATGCCAATCAGCTGTGAAAGAGCAGAGCGATCTTTCCTTTTTTTGAAACGACACCACTCGAGAGCCACAGAAAGCGCTTCTTGTCCTGCGCAGCACTTTCATTCACTTATCAGCCCAGCCGCGCGCGTCAGCAGCAGCTCGCAGCCGATCGTGATGAAGCCGCTGCAAGTGCACAAGACTCTCGCACTGTGTGCTGCGCTCGTCTCTCTGCTCCCTGCTACTACCAGCCTTGCAGCAGCAGCTCCGCATGGTTCCAACGCGGAGCCTACCGTGATCTTTACTCACAAGCGGACCAGCTCGGAAGACACGAATCCCCCACCGGCGTGGCTCACGGTACCAACGCTGCTCGATATCCAGCCTATGCTGCTGCAAGTGGACGTGCGTCGTGATGTTGCAGCACAGTTGCGCCGGTTCTGCCACTCACACAGCATCGACGTCACCAAGTGCGGGGTGCTGCTCGACGCGCTCAATGAATTTGTTGACTTTAATCGACTCTGCAGCCCCCAGAAAGCGAAACAGGACGAGCCGTCGTTCATGATCATCAAGAACCTCATTGTGTCAGTGCCTAGTCATAACAACGAGCGCCAGCCAAAGAGCACGTTCACATGGATGCAGGATGACGCACAGAGCATCGCCGCGGATCTCTGTCGTTTCGCGCAAACCGGTGGTGATGTCAAGTCACGCGTCAGGGCTAATTTGCCCTGCGTCTTAGCGCTGGAAGCAGCGCTACTACGGTCGCTCGCCTGGATCAACTCGCTCGAGTCGTGTGATTTGATCGCCAAGCAGCGAGCAAATGCCGCGCAAACGCCATCACGCGATGAATACGAATCGTCGGCCTTGACGACCCGCGTTACCGCAGTCGAGCAATCGATCGCAGCGATGAAGACGAAGAGCGAGCAGCAGCATAACCACAGCGAGGAACAAAGCGTTGCTGAGCTACCTGAAGCTACGCCGTGGATGGCACGAGATGAAGCATCAAACACAGAAGACACTTTGGAAGAAGCACATGCTGTCGATCAAGAGCGCCCGTCGACTGCAGACCCCACCTTCCACCAATCATCTTCCTTGACAGATCACGCGATAGAAAGCAACATCAATAGCAATGATGGATCGGAAAAAGAAACGTCTACATCGCAGGAAGCAGATTTCGAGAGCAAAGTCATCGAAGATATCGCAACATCACCTCCAGATGTGCCGGCAGAAATCTCCCGCTTCGCCAGGAAGGAAGATGACGATGTTGTCTCAAGCACAAGCAACGAAGGACAGCCAGTCGTGGAAGGAAACGTACACGCTGAAGATCTTTCTGTCAATAGTCTTCTTGATGACAGCGTTGCTGAAACCATCAACCCAGACAAGGAGCCATCATCGTCAATTGGTCATGATGGAGATGACGACCAGCACGCAGCACAAGACCAAGTGAGGGACGTGATTGAAGCAGACAAAGCGGGGGTACCAGAGACGTCGAAACGTGAAGATCGAGAGACTTCGGCTATCGTTAAGCGTGAAAGTGATGGTGAGCGACCTTCTCTCGATGAGAACGACCTCAGCAGCGGACCAAGCACAACAGCACTTGAAGATTTACCAGCGAGCAGGAGCAGTGTTGAAGAATTCTCGACTCCTATCAAGAAAACCGAAGCCAGCGTCGACCGAATGCGATCGCCAATCGCTGTGGAAGCGATCGGGATACTCCTGCATCCAGATGAAGAGGCACTAACTCCATCACCCGATGTGCTGGAAGTGCTCTCGACGCTCGCGATGCTCTTCTTCGTCTTCTATCTGGTGTTTGACTTGCTCTCAATCGCGACCAGCAACTTTGTGGAAACGCTTCGAACGCACGGCGGCCAGGCAGCGCAGGCTCTGTTCCCACTTTTCAGTCGCAGTGAATCGAAGAACACCTCTGTACGGGAGAATGCAGTCGCGCCATTACCTGAGCGCGATGGTTCAGACAAGGAGAGCCTAAGTCTCGCGTCTTCTTCAACTCCGCGAGCCTTGGTGAATCTGATTTTCGCCTCAAGTGCACCACGCGAACAACGAGTCTCCTTCCAACGCCGTGCTGAGGTGATCGAGAAAGTCACAAAGTCGTACGTGCTGCGTCTTCAGAAAGCAGCGTTTGGCGTTTGGCGCGTTGGAACCATGTCGATCGGTCCGAACGTCGCGCTGGTTCAACGCGAGTCAAGTGAGGATCTTTCTACTGAAAGCACAAACGCGATCGAATCGGTACAACGTCAGCCCATAAATCCGACAGATACACTCTCTGCTCGTACGAACTTCACCTGCGTCGCGATGGCGCTGATGTTCGCAAGGCACGGCGCGATTTTCCATCCGATCGACCAAGTCAGAGACGATGACAGCATCATCACAAGCAGGATGACGACGACGCCAGAGCTCTCGCTTGCGCTTTCTCAGCTGCTCGAGGGCCGTCGAGACTGCGCAGTGCGAAGGATTCAGCAGACCTGGCGCTCGAGACACAAGAAGCAGGGCGTGAAGCTGTCGATCACCACCGACTCGAGCTCGAACTCCTTTCAGCCCCACACCACCACTACTGCCTCAGCGCCGTCGACGCCTTTATTTGCGCTGCTGACCAAAGATCTCCGCAAACGACCAATACCCAAAGCTTCTGTGACGCCCAGGCTAAATTTTGCGGTTCGCAGAGTGATGACGCCTGCTTCATCGACGCACTTGCCCCCAGCCAGCTAGGTAGAGCAAGACAATAGAGCCAGCGAAGTCATCTTGGTCTTGATTATTGCGAGCGTCTGCGTATTGTTAGCTGAGAGCCTGAAACACGACTGAGCTGGAAAAAAACTGATCGATCCGTTTCATGAGCTTGACCAAATTTGCTTGCTGTAGCTGGAAGAGGAGGCCGACACTGACGACTTGAGTATGTTGAGCGACGCAGCATTTTGATTCAGCTCTTGCAAACGCATACGGCAGACGCCAGCCAGAGAGCTTCGCGACGATGGCCCACAACCTGTCCCCCGAAGAGCTCGCCGAGTTCCGCGAGATCTTCAACCTCGTCGACCGCGTGCGTCTTCTGCTTCGTTGAGCTTTGAGATGCAAATCTTAGCCACGTACCTTAGTCTAACCAGCAAGACCTGGTGCTGTTGTTGCTGTCGTTATGCAGGACCGCGGCGGCTCGATCACGAAAGTGGAGCTCGGCGAGCTCATGGACACGCTCGGGATTGACACGTCCCCCGAAGAGATCGACCTCATGATCCATGAGATCGACCAGGACAGCAATGGCGAGATCGATTTTGACGAGTTCGTGGCCGTCATGTCCCGCAAGGTGAACGCCACGTACACGTCGGAGCAGGTGAAGAGTGCGTTCAAGGCGTTCGAGGGAAACGCGTCTGCACCAGGCTTCATCAAGGCGGACAGGCTGCTGGTCGCGTTGACAACATACGGCGTTGACAAGATCTCGCCTGAGCAAGCACAAGAGCTCATCAGTCAGGTACGATGAGAACGACGGTGATCACCCCGAAATGCTCACGGATGGACACTTACCTAGTTGCTTGTGATGCGTGTTATGGCGACAGCTTGAGCCTGATCAGCACGGGAACATCAACTACGTCGAGTATGTGAACATGATGATGTCCGAATAGAGCGGCTTTTATTTCGAAACCCTTAGTTCCGTCACGTCAAAACCGGTTCACTGAGTTCTTGCTCATCAACCGCAGTGGGTGTAGTTGGAGTCGTGGTGGAAGCAGAGTCTATGGCTAGCGCTAGCGCTTCCGTTTCGTCTTCCGAACTACCCACTTGGCTAATGTACACCACCGTGCACGTGATATCGTCGTGAAATCGTCTACGTTCGGGACCGGGTGGGAGCGCCAGCACTTCGTACAGCATCAGTCCATCTCGGTGTGCAACCTTCTCGAGCGCTGCGTGAATCAGCGCAGCGCTCACACTCGAGAAGAAAAGCGATTGTGTCGGATCTATAGCCACAGAGAAGATGATAAAAGTTAGGATCACGAAAGCACAAGTCGCTGCAGCATTCCACACATACCAAATTTGTCGACAATCTCAACCGCCTCCTCGGGTGTCAACACTTCCCACAGCCCGTCGCTCCCGAGGATCAGGAACTTCTCAGTTCCGTCCAAGCGGTGGACAAACACGCTTGGCTCGACTGTGATGTATGGAACTTTGCTCTGGTAGCACCACAATCACGAAGTGGATGTTAACTCACGCAAGCAGTCAGAAGCCTTTGAGTCGTCTGTTGCTCATAGCGTACCTTGAATGGAGCCGAGCTCAGCTCTTCGCACTTCAGGTAGAAGTCGCCAAACGCGCGTGTCACTGCCAAACTGCCCGCAACTCTCTTGATGCCAAATCCACCAGCGCCGTTCGCCTGGTCATCTTTGCTCAATCGAATGGGGTTCCGGTCTCGAGATCGTTCCAGGACGAGGCGAATTTCGTCCGCATTGCTGCAGTTGTGCTCGACTGACAGCTGGGATGCGATGCAGTTTCCAGATTCGTGATGCGTCTTGCCGATCACGACCGCGCAGTCTCCGACGTTGGCGGCATACAGAACCGAGTTGACGAAAAGAGCCACTGCTGCGCACGCGCCACTGTTGCAATAGCCCTTGGAGAGATGCGTCTCTGCAGGCAACGCCAGCAAAGACTGCTTGAGCTCCTCGTCGCACGAGGCAAAGGCTTGCTTCAGACACGCTGTAATCTACATGTATAGATATAAACAACAAGAAGTGTCAGCTAACGACAATGCAACAGCCTAGCACGAGTTGCAAGCACCAACCTCTTCCGAGTTTGCCTCTGTCGATACGCCCTGGAGTATTGATTGACACAGAGTCTTCCGAAGGTGCCTGTGAGCAGTATACATAAATCAGAATTGCTATTCCATTTGACAACAGTTCAAAAGCCAAATGCAAAGCCAACTCACTCCACTGCGAGCGAGCCACCATGCCCATCGAAAACAGCATGGATCTGAATGTCTGCGAACAGCATCTTTGTCAGCCAGACGCGACCCTATTTACAGGCTCCACAAAACCTTACCATCATCTTCTATCTTCACAATGTTGATACTTCGGTCTTCGCTCGGATTGTTTCCCTGTTTGCATTGGGGCAAATTTGGTTAGCTCACTCGAGACACTTCAAATATGTATCAGGTTTCAACACACAAGTTTCAGTACCTGATATTGCGCAGTGAAATGCATCAGCTCTGGCGGCAGCAGAATATCCTCATCACAGCTGCGCTTTCTCTTCTTCGTCGCGATCCCAGTGCGGTGTGGACTTGGGTGGTGGCACGAGCAGTTGAGGTTCTGCAGCACTGTCTCGCCCTCGGGCACGATGCTCCGCGTGACGCTCTGATCGCCAGAAAGTGCGATTTCCGCGCCAGGTGCTGGTGACCACGAACAACTGAACAGCAGCTGCTCGTCCTTCAGTTTGGTCAACAGCGCTGCGTTGATCGCGACCACGAAGCTCACGCCGACGACTTCCGCTCCGAGCTTCGCAATCGCATCTCGAGCAGCAAGGATGGACTCCACCTGATCGATCCAGTCGACGACTACAGAACACACATTCAGTGAGGACATATGACTACGCGTGAGCGCACTGCAATCGCCACACCCCATTGCTATTGTAGTATACATATATACATACCCAGAAGAATCTTGCGTCCTTCTTCAATAGTCTTGCGCTTGAGCTCCACGCGTTGGTCATCTCCAACGTCAATTGAGACGATGCGGTCGCAGACGAAATCCGGATTCTGCGGCACGACGGTAGCGATTTGCTGCTTACTCGCCTTCTTTTTGGAAGCGCGACCATCGCGCTTGTGTTTCGCAGCCGTCACTTCAGCCTGCACGGCGCTCGGCTTCTTGGTCAGCACGGTCGCTTCGCTATACGCTGCCACATCATCGCAACACCACATCAGCCAATAGGCAATTTTTATCATCTGTGCTCCCACACACTAGAATATGCACAATACATATGAGTCGTGGTCGTACCAAGCTGTCGAGCGCCCGCAATGGCGCCCGCGATCGCCGTCGTGAAGTGGTGCACCTCGCGTTCCGGAGTCTCTGCAACAGGCTCGCCAGCAGTAGCACTTGCAGCACCACTGGACTCATCTGCGCTCTGCTCTTTCTCCGCTTCTCTTGACCCACGTTTCGAACGGGAGCTCTTGCGCACGCTCGCTACAGCAGCATGCGCAGTACGCTTGAGCGCTGCACTGATGACCTCGCAGTGCTGCACGTGGAGCGCGACAACCTGGTCGATCTGTAGCTGCGCGAACGGCAGCAGGAGCTCCGCAACGAGCTCCTGTAGCGCGTGAGCGTCGCAGAGAACACCGCTAAGGTCCACGGGCGTGCGCGACGCGCGACTCTCGCCCACGCAGCGCCGCATGAGCGCCAGGCGCTGCACGAAGGTGCCGCCCCGCGTCACCATTTCCGCGCCAACTTCAAAAAATGCAAGGAAACGGTGTCAGCGAAGCGTGGGTCACATCAAATAGAGTGGACCACACTACACATTTATTCACAGGCACGTTGCCAAAGCACAAACCGGTAATCGGATAATCATTTTTTTTGATTATTTATAAAAAACAAGCTAGCAATCTCATGGGTAACAGCTTGAGTATTGTGTGTTCACAGAAAAACAGCACTTGATCGAAATGAAAAACTGAAGTTTAACGCACTTTCTCGATCGACACCAAGAAGCGACATGCCGCGAAGAGCTACAGGTGCGTGCGTCGTGGTCTCTCTATCTATTGATATCTACGCTACCGAGCAGCAGCTGCTGCTACTCGTCAGAGCCGTACAATGCACAGCCTGACGTCGCTGTGTTGTCGGTGTGTCGGCAGCCGCACTCCATTCGAGCGTCAAGCGCAATCGGCTCTTCAAGCAGCACTTCTGCACGAGCGGCGAGCACTACTGGGAGGTGCACGTCCGACGCATGAGTGCGCACGATGCAACAGTGGTCGTCGGCGTTGCAGCAAGCGAGTCTTTCGAGTGCGAGAGTCTTGGCGACGACGCGCTCACGTCGTCCTCGTGGTCGAATGGCCACGCGATCGGGTACGCCGCCACTGGCGCGATCATCAAGAACGGCGTGGAGCTCGGTCGCGTCGAGCCGTACCATACAGGAGACACAGTGGGCGTGCTTGTCAACATGAACGACCGACGTATCGCGTTCTTTCTTAATGGCGTAGAGCAGCACGTCAGTGGTATACAGTCGCCATGGAGTCACGCAAGCACCGCTGGGACTCGGAGCTGCGCTACTCAGGCTGACGCTGGTTGTTGCAAAGAGCAAGATGGCCACGATACATTGACTGGCAATGACGATGGTGCCAAGGGCAATAGCGAAAGCCTGTTGTCTTTTGACATGGGCGAGCAGAAGCAGGAAGGCACTTCGCCACCACCATCAGCAGCATATCACATCACCCGCTTCGACTGCCACGCAGTCTTTCCAGCGCTCACGTACAGCGTCAAGACCGACGAATGCGATCTCTCCATGTGCTACCCCACACCAAAGCACGCCAGCACAATCTGGAAACACTGATTGAGCCAATCACGCATGTGTGGGAAACCGAGTCGAGTAGAGCGTTGTCTCTTCCAAACCAAGTTCATATATATCTTTCTCGCCATCATCGCCACCATCGCACTGGTCTCGCTCTTGTTGCCACACGGATCTCACGCTCGCTAGGCTACAGCCCGTGTTCATGGACTAACTCAGTGGCAACTAACTCACCTTGTCTTGTTTTCACCAATGTTGCCAGGCTCGGACATCTCACAGCTTCAAGCGCCATGTCTTAGAGATCGCTGCGCGTAAAGAGCTCGGCGTTCGAGTTGACCGCAAAGAGTCGGCCGGCGTTCACGGCCACGTACGTGGCCTTACCGTCGATCTTCTTCCAGTTGGGCTTGCCCTGCTGGAAGCCCGAGTCGGCGCAGAAGATCTCATCGATGCTCGACGTGCCGCAGACGTTGATGCCGTCGTAGTCGAGATTCCGGAGCCCGCCGCTCATCTGGACCCACTTGGGGTCGCTCTCGGAGCGCCCGAGCCAGATGTTGTCGTCCACGGCGCTTGTGCCTATGAGCACGCCGTTGAGCACGACAACATTCTTGAGACTTCCAGAGACGTGGCGCCAGTTGGGGTTCGAGTCAATCATCGTGTCGGCGCACCAGATCTCGCTGCGGCTCGTGAACGTGCCACAGAGCTGCTTGCCGTCCGTCGAGACCTGCTGGAGGTTGCCCGGGAGCAGCTTCCAGGCTGGCGCGCCTCCGGAGCGGCCCGCCCAGATGTCTCCGCCGCGGTTCACGCCGAAGAGCATGTCACCCCAGACGACCACGTGCGTGAGCGCACCGTCGATCTGGCGCCAGTCAGGCGCGCTGTCGAAGCCGTTAGTCGCGCACCAGATGCCGTCAGTGGCGTCCACGCCGCAGAGCGTCTTGCCATCAAAGCTAATCTGGCGCAGCTTCGGGTAGCTCGTGAGCTGCTGCCAGCCGTCCATGGCTGGCGGCGGGGCCGTAAACCAGCGCAGAGACACTTGCTGGTTGAGCCCTACGGCGTACGCGCGACCGGCCTCCACATCCACTTGGGTGAACTTGCCCGGGATCTGGCGCCAGTTGGGTGTAGTACGCAGCCCGTCGTCCGCGCACCAGAGCTCCATGTTGCTGGCGACACCGCAGAGCATCGAGCCGTCGAAGGCCACTTGCTTGAGTCCGCCCGGGATTTTGGTCCAGCTCGGCTCGCCGTCCGAGAAGCCGAACCAGATTGTGTCGTCCGGCGCGGCGCCGTAGATGACGCCGTCGGCCACGTCCACCTGCTTGAGCTTGCCGGGGAGCTTGCGCCAGTTGGGGTTCTCCGTGATGAGATCGTCGGCGCACCAGATGTCGTTGTTGGCGTTCGTGCCGCAGAGCTGCTTGCCGTCGCTCGAGATCTGCTTGAGGCTGCCGGGCAGCTTGCGCCACGCCGGGTCGCCGCCTGTGGTGGTCTTGCCGAACCAGATCTCGTCGGCCGAGTTGACACCCCACATGCTGTCCCCCCAGACGGCGACCCACTTGAGGCTACCGCCGAGCACGCGCCACTCGGGGTTCGACGTGATCCCGCGCGTGGCACAGAATATCTGGTTGCCCGCGTTCACGCCGCACATGGTCTTGCCGTCAAACGAGACCTGCGTGAGCCCCGTGTTCGCGAGTTCCTTCCAGTCAGACTCGAAGGCGCGCACGCTGGTCATTGAGGTCGTGGCCACCGTGGCGCTCAGCAGGATCGCCTTCATCGACACCATCTTCTCTGCTTCTTCGCTGCTAAAAACCTTAGGCTCTCGTAGGCTTCTTGCTATCGATCTCGCCCCTTGCTGCGTGGGCTCAACTGAAGATTGCAAAGTGTTGGGAGCAGAGAGCAGGACCCGAGGCACTAAGCCTGCTCTCCAGGAGTCGTCTTCATATGCGTCTCTTCACGACGTCACTTGAGAAAGTTTTTCCATTGAGGTCCGATAGCAAGAACGAGCGGCCCCAGTGCGCCGCGATGAGGCGCTGGGGGCGCCTCTTTGAGTGACAGCAAGGCCGTGGGATCCAGAGCCAAAGACATACACACACGCATGCCGCAGGCTCCAACGTAACTCGAATCACCTGGCTCAACGATGATAAAAGATGAGCGAGAACGCGATGGGATGAAATGAAACGCGATGATATTCATCAACACCAAGCGAACTAAGCGCATGAGGGCGGACTCCCTCGATGAATGCCTATGATCACGCTTATTTCGTATTCCTAATATCTCGTCAAAGGAAGTGGCTCAAGGACGATTTCTGGTAACTCCGCCCCAGGGCTCTATAAGCCACACGAGCGAGTGATCGCGTCTCACATGGGCTCATCAAAGGAGACCACGCGACGAAGTGAGAGTCGAGAGCCAAGCGAGTTCCGGTTGGTTAATTTCAATCATGGGAGCGGCGATTAAGCGCACGCGTGATCGCAGCCCAGCTCTGCAGAAATAGCACCTTTGGCGGGTGGGGGAATGATACTGGGTTGGGCGAACTTGCGATCGAGTGGGTGCTTCTTAGACAGCCAAGCCACGCTCACGTTGACTGCCTATATATATATCTCCTCTACGAACCGCTGCAACTGAGATATCTGAGAACCAGAATGAGATAACGAGGTAAGCTATCCTTGACCTCAGGCTCTGCTAGGCTTGTTGTCACTCTTGGATCCTACTGACAAGAGCGAGCGAGATCCTATCTGGATCCAACCGTGACCGTCTCTCAATTGGTCTCTCAACCTTTGCTTTGAGCCTTCAGCTATAGTGTAGAGGCGGCAAGATGCGTCTGAACTGAGTTATTCATGCGCATTCTCTTATACACTGGATCCTCTAAGATCTCTTCATCTCTCGACATCGACGAGAGTATCACCGGTGAGATCTCGGATTAGATCAGATCAGACTTTCGGACACGCGAATCGCTCAAGGTCGGTCGATCGCTCGATCTGCCTTTACCAGTGGGCAAGAAACCGAGTCGCTAGCTCTAAATTTACGGCTTCAAGGGGGTTTCTGGATTTGGACCTGGGCAAAGCACACACGGTCAGCTCGCGGGCGGGGAGCTAATAAAAGAAAGCCTAGCCAAGACGAGGCTTCTGGTCTCGAGCTCTGTCGCGAAACGAACGCGCGGCCACACTGAGCGGGCATTTCCCATCGTCGCCTGCAGACGAGAAACGAACGACGCGACTCGCCAGGCAGACAGACGGCAAAGACGACGACGGCGGCAGCAGGTCAGAGGGAGAGAACTCAAGGCACTCGACATCCCAGGACGTCCTACGCTTCTACTTCCTACCTACCAGCTTCGTACTTCAGCTTGTGAAAGCCCAGCACGACCAAGTTGAGTGACGGCCACCACGATGGCACATCATGACGGTGGTGGCGGCGGCGGCGGGAACTTTAAGCTCATGACGGGTGACCTCATCCGGCTCATCGAAACGCAGCACGAGCAGCAGGTGGCGCAACTCGAGAAGCTCGGCGGCATCAACGGCGTCGCGGCGGCCATCGGCATGGACGTGCGCCAGGGGCTCGACAACAACAACACCGGCGACCTGCAGCGGCGCGAGGACACATTCGGGTCCAACTACATCGCGCCGCCCAGGCCTAAGGGTCTCCTGGAGCTCATGTGGGAGGCCTTCCAGGACGTAACGATCATCGTACTCACGTTCTCGGGCATCCTCTCGGTCATCCTGGCCGAGACGGTCGGCGACCACAAGGACACGGGCTGGATCGAGGGTGTCTGTATCATCTTCGCGGTGTTTGTAGTCACCTTTGTGACGGCAATCAACGATTACCAGAAGGAGCAGCAGTTCCGGTCGCTCAACGCTGTCAAGGAGGATGAGAAGATCAAGGTGATCCGCAACGGCGTGCCTGGCGAGATCTCCAAGTTCTCGCTGCGCGTGGGCGATGTCGTGCGCGTAGACCTGGGCGACATCGTGCCGGCCGACGGCATTGTCTTTGACGAGAAGGAGCTCAAGCTCGACGAGAGCGCCATGACGGGCGAGTCTGACCTCATGGTCAAGAACGCCGAGCACCCGTTCTTGCTCTCTGGTACCAAGGTCATGGAAGGGCTCGGTAAGATGCTCGTGATCTGTGTGGGCGAGAGCTCGCAGGCTGGTATCATCAAGAAGCTCATCCTGGGCAAGGCTGGCAAGAAGGACGAGAAGAAAGAGACCAAGGCTGCGACTTCTGAGGTTCATGGTAGTGGCGACGCGCCGCCCAAGGGCGCGAACGGCACCGTGGAGCAGAAGGAAGAGTACGACGACGGCGAGACGCAGTCCCCGCTGGAAGCCAAGCTCTACCGCCTGACCGTGCTCATCGGCAAGTTGGGCACGACCGTGGCGATCATGGTCTTTCTCATCATGTCCATCCGCTACTCGATCGAGAAGTTTGTGGACAAGAAGCTCGAGTGGGAGTCCAAGTACATCAACCAGTACCTCCAGTTCTTCATCGTGGCGATCACGGTGCTTGTGGTCGCGATCCCCGAGGGGTTGCCCCTTGCGGTCACGATTGCACTGGCGTACTCGGTCAAGAAGATGCTGCTCGACAACAACCTCGTGCGCCACTTGGACGCCTGCGAGACCATGGGCAGCGCCACGACGATCTGCTCGGACAAGACTGGAACGCTCACGACGAACCGCATGACTGTCATGCAGGTCTGGATCGGCGGTCAGGAGTTCACGTCGGCCTCGCAGGCCGGCGACGAGATGTCCGAGACCACCAAGGACGTCTTCTGCAACGGCATCTGCATCAACTCAACCGCCGAGATCCTCCCATCCAAGGTCGCTGGGGGCCAGCCCGAGCACACGGGCAACAAGACCGAGTGCGCGTTGCTTCAGTTCGTGCGCGACTGCGGCGTGGACTACCCACACGTGCGTGCGACCACGGAGGTGGGCCACATGCTCACGTTCAGCAGCAAGAAGAAGCGCATGTCCGTGGTCGTCAAGCGCACAGCGTCCACGTGCCGCATCTACACGAAAGGTGCGACAGAGGTCGTGCTCGGGCTCTGCAACAAGATGAAACGCCTCGACGGCTCGATCGCGAGCTTGGACTCAAACCAGAAGGACATCATCGGAAGCTCGATCATCGAGAAGTACGCGTCACAGGGCTACCGCACACTCTGTCTCTCGTACCGGGACGTCGAGTGCTCGTCCGAAGAGATCAGCAAGTGGTCGGACGACGACGTCGAGACCGACCTCACGTGCATCGGCATCGTCGGCATTGAGGACCCGGTGCGCAAGGAAGTGCCGGACGCGATCAAGCAGTGCCATCGCGCCGGCATTGTCGTGCGCATGGTCACGGGCGACAACATCACGACGGCGCGCTCGATCGCCGGCAAGTGCGGCATTCTCACTCCTGGAGACAACGCGATCGTGCTCGAAGGGCAGGAGTTTCGCAGCCGCGTGCTCGACGGGAATGGGAACATCATCCAGGCTGAGTTCGACCGCATCTGGCCGCACCTGCGCGTCATGGCGCGCTCGTCTCCCAAGGACAAGTACACACTCGTGACGGGCCTCATGCAGTCGAACCTCATGCCCTACGGTCCACAGATCGTCGCGGTGACTGGTGACGGTACGAACGATGCCCCGGCGCTCAAGAAAGCGAATGTAGGCTTTGCCATGGGCATCAGCGGCACGGCTGTGGCCAAGGACGCCTCGGACATCATCCTCATGGACGACAACTTCACGTCCATCGTGCAGGCGATCAAGTGGGGCCGCAACGTCTACGACTCGATCGCCAAGTTCCTGCAGTTCCAGCTCACGGTCAACGTCGTGGCGATCGTGCTCGCGATCGTGGGTGCCGTGTCGATCGAGCAGTCGCCGCTCTCGGCCGTGCAGATGCTCTGGGTGAACTTGATCATGGACTCGTTCGCGTCGCTGGCGCTCGCGACCGAGCCGCCCACGCAGGCGCTGCTCGAGCGTCGGCCGTACCCGAAGTCCAAGCCGCTGCTCTCCAAGATGATGACCAAGCACATCTTTGGCCAGTCGCTGTACCAGCTCATCGTGCTACTCGTGCTCACGTTCGCAGGCGACAAGATCTTCAACATCAAGTCGGGCCGTTTCGCCGACCTGGGAGACGATAAGAGCGAACCGACGCAGCACATGACGCTCGTCTTCAACTCGTTCGTGTGGTTGCAGCTCTTTAACGAGGTGAACTGCCGCAAGATCCACGACGAGATCAACGTCTTTGAAGGGATCATGGACAACCACGTGTATATCTACGTCACGATCTTCCAGGTCGTCGCGCAGGTGCTCATTGTGCAGGCCACGGGCCGGTTCTTCAACTGCGAGCCACTCGACGCCAAGCTCTGGGGTGTTTCGATCCTCATCGGCTTTGGCTCCATGCCGATCGGGTTCGGGCTGCGACTGCTCTCGGCCAAGCGCCTGCCGTCCTGGATGGCCTTCTGCCATGACGCCGACGCCGTGGACGTGCAGAGCCAGTCGCGCGTGTCGAACGCGTTCCAGAAGGGCGCTGCCGCACAGACGACGCTTGAGCTGGGCTAGAGAGAGAGCCAGCCCTAGACACGCTGTATCTTCACCCCACCATTACACAGTCGCCTAGAGATCGAGACAAGCCCAGGAAGGAGCCCTCAAGGCCACTCGCTATCTGTCTGCCTCCTTCCCACGCGACAGCAGCCCAGTTTTGGTCCTGCATCCCAACAAGACAACACAAACACCAGAAAAACAACAATAACCCAGCAACCAGTCAGCACGGTTCTCCAGCGATCAACCACCTCGACCTTCCTCAAGACGCGCTCTCTCTGGCCCACTTCGCTGCGCAAAGAGCTTTGTAGATTAGAAAGCGAGCGAGTGAGAGAACATGGAGGTGAAGTCGCTACGGGCGCTAGTGCTGCTCATTTAATCCTATAAGCCCTTTTACCTATTGATCGATGGGCGATGCATTATGTCCTGCGTGAATTCATTGTTGTCCATGTGAAGAGGACAGTTTGCTCGCCTAATCCGTGCGTTCAATCTGGTGGACATCCATCGAACGAGCGTCACCCAGCTGCGTGGGTGCACCGTCCGCACTTTTCACTGCGTCTCCGTCGCTATGTGCCCCTCAATTTCGAACTTCGCCGTCCGCTCCCTCGAGTCTCCAGTACAGCATCCAGTCGGTGCATCACTTCACAGTAAAGACCCACATCGAGCATGGGCCAGTACGCCTCGCCAAGCACTGGCGTTGTCAGGAACAACACCACTGACGGCAAGGCTTTCTCCAGCACAGCCAATGCCAGCTGCAGCGATGCCAACGTAGCAGCAGTGGCAGACTTCCCCGTTCAGATCCGCATCCAGCGTCTGGCGATCTTCACCGGAGGGATCGTGTGCGTCGCGCTCGTCAGCGTTGCGATGTGGTTGTGTGAACGGCGGTGGTATCGTGCTCGAGACGTTCCTGTCGACTGACAAGGACGAATCGGTTGTGCAAGACGCTACTGAACGCCTACAACTCGTATTCGGGCTCGCTCACATCCGTATTCGTCAAGCCCGTCGAGCTCTTCCTCGCAATGGCGCTCGCCGTCGGCATACTCTGCTTTGCGACCGAGTTGAGCGTCGGCGAACACAGCGCCTCACGTGCTCGTCTGATGCTGCTCGTGGCCACAGCAGCGACGGGGTACCTGATCACGAACGGCTTCAACGCCATCAACATGCAGCTGGCCACTCGCCCAGTGAGCCTGCATATGACCGCGCACGATCTGTCGCAACGAGCGGTAGTAAACGACCCTGCGGCCATGAATAGCGGCGACAGCTTTAACGGCACAAACAATAGTAGCACAACGTTTGAGTCGCCATTCAATACGACACTGCTGAAAGTGTCAGCGCGGGCCCCGAGCTCCAATAGTGTGCTCCGGAGCGCGTTCGTGCCCACGGAGCCGAACCCCGAGCACCAGTGCTCCAATGTTCGCGGGTGGGTGACGCTCGCGAAAGAGCAAGACATTACCGTGTCGAGCTTTGGGTTTCCACACCGCGCGTGGCAGAGCCAGGTGCTCATTGAAGCGGTCGAGCCGACTAAGTCGCTCGAGTTTGCGCTCGACACGAACGCGACCAAAGAGCTCCGCGTGTTCTCGAGGCATGGCGTGGACGGCAGCAATGCCATAGAGCTTCCTATAGAAATGTCGACGGCCACTAACCTGGTCTTGTGTCCAGGCGGCGTTAGACCTTGGAGGAACTTGGTCTTGGGCAGCAAAGCAGCTAGCTTGAGGAGTCGCATCTCGACGGCTTCTCGTTCTTCATGGGATCGCATCTTCATTGCCGCGATATAAGCTGTTTCTCCGCGGAAGAGAGCCATCCCTAAGGCAGCAGGGCTCACGCCGACTATGGATGCCGCCAGCATCACACTGACGCCTGCGTCGAATCGCCAAAAAACCAGCCTCGCGCTGCGCTTCGGTCATCATCGTTCTCTTTGGAGAGTCATCAGGACCAATCACTGCCAGTACCTTGGTCGCCTCCTTGTTGGGTGTTCCTGCTGATTGCTTTGCTGATTGCTCGTCGGCCGCAGACCAAAAGTCAATTACGCGTTGGCGCTTGAGCCTCACACGAGGCGAGAATCGCGCACGAGACAATCGCTTGACAGGAGCGTCTGTCTTTGGGAGAGGTTGGCTCTTGAGTGCCATGTCTAGGGTCTGGAATGAGAGCTTTGGCGACCAGTGCTGCTGTTGCGAGAGCCCACACTGGTACTGCGGCTGCTGAGGCTGCTGCGAGAGCTGATGCTGATACTGCAGCTGCCGGCTGGACTTCGCGACCACTCCTGCCTCCCGCACTCGTATCGCCGTACTCCTCCTCCTCCTCGTCTAAACCCTCCATCGTCATGCGCGCTTTGGACGGCGTTGTTGCTGTCGCACTCGTAGAACCCTTGCCGATCTGACGCATCAGCTGCATCAACGGAAGCGGGGCTCTTGACCAAGCGCAGCAGCTCGGGTGTCTCCTCGCGAAGCTGTTGCCGGCGCTTGTCGCCTAACGAACGAACGCGCGTTTGGTGGCGTCCGCGCCACTCGCCTTCTTGGTGCTCGGTTGGTGCTGTTTTTTCTTCTTGTCTTTGTCGTGCACACCGCACCGCAACACTGCCGCCCCATCGTCTTCGTCCCCATCGGTGGGAACGCCTACTTCTGACGTTGTGAGCACGCCTCAGAAGATCGCCAACTTACCAAGAGATACCAAAGTACCAACATGACAAGTGAGCGACCTATTTTGGGTCGATACTCTAAGAGTACCTGACAACCTCGGAGTAGGCATCCCCGGGACCGGAGCTCTAGGAGCTC